>VXAA01006355.1:541810-567781 GCA_013399115.1 Anseranas semipalmata
GGGCCGGGCCGGGCCGGGAGGCCGCCGTCCCCGCCCTGACGCGGAGCGCTGCCGCCGCTTCCCGAGGGAGCCGGGCCCAGCCGGTGTCGCTCCTCCCCGGGCCTGGACGGCGCCCCGGGGAGCGAAGGTAGAGAGAGAAGGGGAGGCGGGAGGCGGCGGCGGAGCTGCCCCGGGCTCGTTTGCCGCTGCGGGGAGCGGGGGCGGGGGGGGCGGCCTGTCCCGCTGGGCCTGCGCCCTGGTCGGCCCGGGATCGCAGCCTTCGCCGCCCTCCCTGCGGGAGGTAGGCCCGCGGGGTCGCCGGGCAGCGCTGGTTACGGGAAGGCACGATCTCCGCTGTGCTCGCGGGTGTGACTCCGAGGAGGGGAGCGGTGCTGGGGTGACGGGATGCTTCCCTCTATAGAATCAGCCTTTACGCTTGCGGCCGGGACTTCCCTTCGGGCACGAAAGCTGTTTAGGCGCTTGTGCCTTAAATACTCTGCTCCTACTCGCCCCCATGGGCCTTCACTACCGTGTTTAGAAATACCAGCAGCCAGGGGTTGGGGTGGGTTTTGTGCCCCGTGCGGAGAGGGGGCTGTTTTGTTTCCACCATTGATCATACTATGCTATATAACCTTTGCAGGATCTTGCCCTTTGTTTATTGTTTGCTTCATAACCTTTAATTTTCTTATAGAAATCAGATTCTTGTTTTGTGTGTGATAGTGATCCTTTAGCAAGTCACTACCACTTGTCACTTCTTTATCTCAAAGACCAAATTTTGCCCTGGCAGTTAAATTTTACAACAGAAGGACCCAGGGGCATGCGAAACAAAGGAGTTTTGGTTGAGTAATGGTTGGTTTATTATAAGTATGTAAAAACATCCTTCAGAATAGTTGTCCTCGGTGCGGGATGGGTTGATTTAGAGCATGGGGTTCCAGCAAATGCTGTCTAGCCGTTGTTTTTCTCTTCCTTCCTTCTCTTTCTCTTCCCAGATAATCTCATTGCTTTAGACAAAAGAGGGCTAAGTAAGAAGGGGCAAAGACTGGCTTAGAGGTGCACTTCAAGCATGCAGCTTCTTGTGGCAGGGAGGGTAGGAGTTGCTTCCTCCTACTCATCCCTTCTGGTGTTGAGTGACAGGCTGTGCTGAATGGCAGGAAGAGGCTGAATGTGTTACATGTATCGGTACTTTGGGAGTGACTGCCTTTCTCCTGAGTGCTGACTCCAAGGCTCGAGCAAGGCTTTTGTGGGCCTGGCTCTAACAGCAATCCCATCGGTGAAGGCTGTGGCTGAGGGTATCTTTCCTGGGGATGTGGCTGGGTGCGTGTACAGTGGGGAAGATCCTGTTGCCGTTGGGGATGCAGAAAACTTGGAGTGGTTTTAGGAATTTACAAAGGGTCAGCAGGGAGCTGTTGTTTGCAGCTAGGGTGCGGGTATTTGGATGGATTAGGTTCAGGCTGGTTGTGAAGGAGTGATTGTGGTGTACAGGCTTGAGGAATGCCAGAGAGCAGTTGGGGTTTGTTTACGTGTAGCAACGGTAGGTGAAGGAAACTACTGAAGAATGCAAGTCTTCAGGTTACAACTGTATTCAGTCTTTCCTGTGAGAGTTTTTCCCAAAGGTATTCTGAGAAAGTGCATTGCTGCCTTGGCCATTGTGCTGGCCTTCATGCGGCCTTGTAGTAAGCTGGATCTGCAAGGTGATGTGGCTCAAAAGTCAGCCTCGTCTTTTTCTCCAGAGTAGTTTTATTCTGGATCAGCTCACCAAGCACCTATGTGAATATCAGACTTGGAACAAGTCAGGAAGGGGAGATGGCCTTTTTGTGTCAGCATGCTCACAGGCTCTGTTAAAGAGATTGTAGAAAACACTCTCTAAGGGCATATGAAAACACTGTTAAACAAATACAACAACAGCAGAAAAAAAAAACCAAAATCAAAACAAGAATAGATATCCTGTTGTTTTGGATAACCAAAAGCACACCAACTCCTTTTTGTGTATTGACAGAATTCTTAGAAATAGTCATTTTGATTTCTGCATTTTTAGTTGGAGGAGAAACATGCTAATGTTTGCCTGTTGTTTTACATAAAAGAACAGCTATCAATCATGTGATGGTTTTACAGAGCTGATTTTGCTAATACTTGGATGCTGATTTTTAACTTAACTTACAAATATTTTATACTGTTTTTTATAAAGAAATTAATAAATTAAGAAAATTATTTTCATGCATAGAATGTACAAATGTTTTTTTTTTTTACTGTTTCGGTTGACTTATGCTATGTTTTTTACGTGGGTCTGTTTAGTCTTTGTAACTGTGTATTATGAAGATGATATTATATAGGAAGAAAATAAAATAGGGGGAAAACGTGTTTCTCAACTCTTATTTGTACTGCCCAGGATAGTTTGGTCCAATTTGTTATGGTATTTTAGTATTTGTAGCATTCTAGGCAATGATTATCCAAGTGGTTTGGGTTTACAGTCACTAATGAAATGTGTTCTATAGTTATTTGTGATGTGCTGCTGTTAAGCTTGTGGACGTTTAAAAACAAAAAAAAATGGCCGGGGTGTAGAGACCGGATAAGAAAGCGTGGTTATTTTGTGGACGATATGCAAGCACTAAATAGATGCCTTACACAGCTGTCTCGATAAGACTGACTTCTCTCTAATTTAGCATATGTATTATGAGAGACTCTTACAGATTCTGTGGGATTTCTTGAAGATTGTCCTATCCCCTGTTGTTTTGTCCCGGTTGTATAATCCTTGTTTCTTTTGAAGCTTGAATCTCTGAATGAAAATGCATTTTGGCAACAGCTTGTGAATTACTTTAACAAGATTTTTGACTTAAATCTTACTGATGGTTTTCAAGTAATGCTTAAGCAAGAGTAATATAGGCTACTAAAGTATAAGTAAAATATAGCTAAAAAATACAGCTGAGAGAAAGCAGTGTTTTGCTGGTGTAAATTGGGATAGCTGTCCTAAAGTGTCTTCAAAAACTTCCACGTGATGTAGAACTTCTGAATTAGTGTGTTTAGCAGATACGTTGTGTCTGTGGTCTCTGTACTCTCAGAAAGCTTTAACATCAGTGGTGTAGTAAAGGCCCTTAAAAATAATGTTTAAAAGGAATTGGAAACAGTTTTTTGTCCTGTATTTTTCTTTCAAACATAGCAAATGCTAACAGTGACATCTGCTTCCTCATCGTTGTTTTGCTTGCAGTAGGATAAGCCTGATTCTGTTGTGTATCTTCTGTTTCCTTGGTGGTCATGCTTACTGGCTGAGGCTGATAAAAGACACAGAAACATACTGCTGTTTTGTTAAGAAACTTTTCATGACTCTCTTTTTGGTCACAGATGTGACCCAATATCCATTTCATAAAAAGGTGTACGTTTCTGTGCCAAGGTTTGGTGGTATTTTATTTTTTTTTTGACAGTACTCGCTGCTTGCAAGTACTGTTAAAAAGCTTAAGATCCAAGTTTGTTGCTGCTGATGGTTTTCCCAAGGTAGTTTAAGGGAAGCTTTAGGATTGTACCGCTGCCAAAGGAAGCGGTCCTGGCTGGTGGCTATTGCAGCTTCCCCTGTGTTGGCCCAAATGTTTGTGAGGCTGTGTCATGAGCTATATCAGAAAAACCACTTGTGTTGAAACTAATCCAGGTGGTCCACTTGCTTTCTGATCCAATTCACAATGTGGCTGTACAAATGCTTGTGCTGGCATAAGGGAGAAGACCGTCAGGAATGTGAGTTAATAAGGGATAGGAAAGGTAGGACAGTTTCTTTACACCGGCAGTGCTGGGTTATTTTGATTTAAAGTATTGTGGAGCTGCAGCAGCTTCCTTTGTAATACCCGGATTTTTCTAACACAGGGGTGAAATGCTTGAGAACCTAGCATCTCTTTTCCCATATTTAGGGTAGAAAGCAAGGCAAAAAAGAAGCTTGCCTGGCCAGAACTGTGTAGATTACAGCATTGGTGTTTCGGGTATAGATCATGTTTCTAACAGTCATGGTTTCTTCTTAAAATGCTCAGCGTTAATGATGACATCTTGCATCACACTCTTCATATGTACCTTTGCAGCCTCTGGGTCTCTTCTGAGACTGGTCCAGAGATGAGCTTCGTGCAGCAAAGTGAGAGAGCTAGCTAGTCTTCTGATTTAGGGATGATGTTATTGCTTAGAAACGTGATGCTCAGCACCTTCTTTTCATGGTGTTACCTGACATGATTTTGCGTCTTCAGGCTGTGACAATGGGCACAGGAGAGTCCACAGAAAGAGGCTGCAGGTGATTTATTTGATAACATGAAACAATGTTCTGTAGTTGTGACGCTTTCAGAGGAATATGTACTTCTTGCAGCAGTGTGAAACAAGTAGAAGCTTACTGTTATAAAGGAGCTGTTTTCCTATGTAATTCCATAGGTACCACTATTAGCTTTAATAGAGGTTAATCGAATTTTCAGTTCTTGCATATTGTAAGAATATTTACACAGGCAAACCTTTATTCAAAAACCAGCTAAACAGTCTTTTCATTTCTGTTCTTAAGTATAAGAGTTGTTTGAAAAAAGGGATTGTGTCAAGCTTTTACCTGTTACAATTAAATGGAAACAAAGCTGAAAATAGTTGAGATTTTCTATTCAGTATTTAAAGTTTTCTGTTCAAAATTCTTTTATTTTAAAGTGAGATACCCATAATCTTTTTTTTAAGTCCTTAGCGAGAAGGGTGGTAAATATATTTTAGCTGTCAGGGTTGGACATGGTATATCCAGTGGCTGTTAAAAATAAAAAAAAATAAAAATAAAAAAAAATAAAAAAAAAAAGGAAAAATTCTTACGGCTACCTTTGCCACCTGCTGGAAAAATTCCTAAAACTTCTGTGCAGAAGTGGCTGCCAGGGTTTGAGCTACAGTAATTTAAGATTCTGTCTTCTGCCCGGAGGTTTTAAAGTTGAAGTAACTATCTTGTTCTGTATCCCTAGGACGTGAAAGCTTGTCTAAATTAAGTTAGGATTCTGAATTTCAGTTAACACTAACTGGTTGTTTTTAAGAAAAAGTTGGAAGTAGAGGTGGCATTGAAGTGTGTTAAATATTGATTTTAAAACCTAGGACTGAACTTCAACTATTTAGCTGAAGTTTGTGTTACTTTTTCTGTATTAGACTTCTGAATGCCTTAATTAACTTTTCCTAGCTAATACCATCTCGCCTTTTGTCTAGACAAGATCTGAAATGGTCCGATACACTACTGTGCTCCTTCAGAGACTCATGCTTGCTGATGATGAGAAGTAAAAACTTAATCTTATTAAAGCATGTATTTTGTAGAAATTGGAAATATCTTGGTCACTACTAGTGAATGGTAAGTGGAATTTTGATAGTAGGATTTATAAAAATAAGTGCTACATTTCTTCTTTTAGATGAAGGAAACATTGAAAACATCTGAACAAGCATGATTTAGGAGCAGTGAATGTCTTATGGCTTTGGCTTTAATAAATAAATTGTTGAGATGCAGAATTTCTGGGAGAACGAGCCCATCTGTATTGAACTGGGACGAAATTCTGAGTCACTTGTGTGGACTTTGAAAGTTTTCTTAATCTCAAGTCAGGTTACAAGTGTGTATGTGTGTATATATATATTCTTACGGCTTTGAGGTGACTGAGGTTGAGGCCAGTGAAAAGTTTATACTTCAGAGACTGGTTTCATTATTACAGTTATGCCTTGTTTCTGTATACCTGCAAAAAAACTTATATTTTTGAAGAAAGAATGTTGGTTATTTAAAGTCACTTATGTATGCATTTTAAATAAGCTATAACAGAGTAATGCTTGTATAAATGTTTCAGAGAAACCTAAAAATAAAGCTTTTATTGCTGTACTGAGTTCCCAGCCCAATATCTTTTTTGAAAAGAAAGTCACTCCAGTTAAGTACAAAGCTGTATGTTAGAGTTCAAACTTGTATATGAGTTCATCGATGTTCTTTTTGCCCCGTCCTACTGGCCGCGTGCTGTTCTCTTCCCCCATAATCCAGGTCTGGCACTTGTTTGGGCCTTCATTAGGCCAGTTAGTTAACCTGGCCATATGAAAGTGGTCGCTGGGTGTCAGAAGCCTTCTCACTGAAGGACCTGAAGTGTCCTTCAGCCCTGTGAGGCTGTTGTGAAGGTTATACAGGCCTGGAAGCAAGACTGAAGGAGGAGTGATCATGTATGGAAGGGAAGTAGGATTTGCCGCTTGGCAGTGGCTAACTCTTGAGCTGCTCCAATCTTAACATGCAACTTCACCGAGTCCAGGAGTAAATTTGCCATTTCTTATGTGTTACCTTTTCATGATAAACAGTTTAATGTTTGAACCCACTTAAGCAAACGGACTTACTGATCCTTTCATAAAAGTGCATGTCTCTGATGGTCTCTTTTTCTGTTCTATAGGGATCAGTATTGCTGAAAGCACAAATAGAGGATTTTGAAATAATTGCTTCATTGGCACCGACTAACGGTTTGAGGTAAGATTAATTTAATTCTATTTTTAAGTGTTCTGATTGAACTCAAACATTTAAAATAAGAATTGATTTTGTTTTCTTGCTTGTGATAAACTGAACTATATAAATCTTTCTGAAATTAAAGTATCTCTTGTAAAGGTCAACTATTGTACAATATATACCCACTTGTCATACATAAGAATGCAAATGTATAAATGTTATTGTTAAATACAGGGAAAATCAAACAGATTCCTTTTTCCTTAAAACTGAGACTGGGTTGTGTTAAACTTATTGTGCATCTAAAATTTGGCCTGAAATTTCCTTTTAATAGCAAAACATTTTTTTTTTCCTATCACTGTAGGAAAATCGGTATATTTCATGTCTTGCAGCAGTTTAAAAACTCTAAATTTGTTGCCTATGAAGAAGATAAACATAAGAGATTGTAATCCATCTTCTGCGAGTTTAACTGAACCCAAAGAATTAAAACCAATCTTCTGAGTACAGCTTATGTACATTTGCTTTCTTTTAATGGAAGGAGCCATTTATAGACAGCTTACAACGTACTCTTCTCCAAGTTAAAGAATTCTTTCTTAGTTAATTAGAAAGCTAGTTCAGGCTAAAAGCATAATATCTATATATTTTATATATTTATTTATATATTTATTTTCCCTGGGTTAGTTTCAGATGAGATTAGTCTCTTTGGGGTCACACAAACTCTTTGCTACTGTGATGTGGGATGTTATATGGGGCAAGAGTGACCAGTGATAATGGAAAGGTTGGTCTGTGTGTTTTTTTTTTTCTTTTGGGTTTGCTTATATGGGTCTAAAATGTCTGTAATTTTGTTAATTTTAAGCTATAATGCAGTTTATTTGTCTTTACATAATTGACACATCTCCCATGTAACGAGAAAGATTACATAAAGTTCCTTGTGACAAAGCGTGCTTGTTCTGTTGAGCTTGTATTTTCAATACAGTAATTTTGGGCTTTTATTCTTGGTTTGCAATACAAAAGTTTGTTTTAATGGTTATTAAACATTAATAGTTATAAATACTGAGCATATTAAGACCTGAAAATGTGAATAGTTACTTGTCAATAGTTTATATTCAGGTTTTCTCGTATGACTCATTATTTTTAAAGCTGGGCAATTTCAAAAGAAAATGCTAATGAGGCAAAATTGTTATTAATTAAATGAAATCAGAGTTTTTTTAGCCACTGATCTGGAAAAGAAAGGAAAAGGTGTGTATTTTTTTGTGGTTAGTAATAATTGATTCTAAATGTTTATTGTGACTGTACATAAAAAGAAATGATAGTCTATTATGAGATTATTTCCATTTAGGACTCATTGCTTATAATCTGTTTTAGTTTTCATAGCTCATGTTGAGCTGAAGATCGTTAAATTCTGTTGTGAGCTGTATTATTTAGCCAGTTGTTAAAATCTTAGTTGGCTATGGATTTTACAAATAGTTTAAAAAGCAAGGTTAACCTAAAAAGATGCAGGCTGGGCATATTGACTGGTGGAATATCAGATCAGACCGATTAGCTTTAGTACATGCAGTTAAGAGAAATAATAACCCTGGCTCAAACCAACTACTGCTAGACAGAGAACTTCAGGGCTTTTTCTTTGCTCGTGCAAGAGGTACGCTGTAGGGGGACTATACAGCTCTTCTGGAGAGGGATTGGTGTGTTGGAAGTGCAAGGAATCTATAAACCCAACAGACAATGATAATTTTGTTTAAAATATGTTTAAAAGCTATGTATAAACTTCCACCAAAACTTTGAAGTCATATGTTAGCTCAGAATTGAAATGAACAAATGCCGAGCCCAATTGAAGTATAGACTTACGAGTCGTCTTTTTGCTATGAGTAGGAAAAAAAAATTACATGGTGATTCCGGCCTCAATTCTATACATTTGAAAGGCTTCACTTGAAAGGGAGGGGTGGGGGTGGAAACAAAACGAAAACAACAACAACAACAAAAACTTGGCAGTTCTGACCAATATTTTATGGTGATAACCATAAACTATATAAAATGAATAGAAGATTTAAATTTAATTTTAGATTAGGTTTAGTTTAGATTTAGATCACAAATGGGTAATAGTCCAGACTCGCATTTTTTGTCTTAATTTGTAGAAATGTGTTTTTTTTCCTGTTGCCTACCTCTCTCCTTCTAGAGGATCAGTTTACAATTAAACCTGGGAAGTCTTTAATTGTTATTTTGTCTTCTCAAATGAACTGCTTGCACTATAGCTGTGTTAAATTAAGTGTTACATTCTTTAAAATGTCATACATTGAGATTTAAGTTACTAATACATGTACTCATATTGTCTTCAAAGTTCTTTTATTTAGGAAATGCTATACCTCTTTCTAATATTCTTATTTTAGAATATGTCTTCTTCATTTATATTATTTACATGGTCTCTAAATAGTTTCTTCCCTCTTTTTCCCCTCCCCTCACTGCTTTTCCTTTTGGGAAGGAGAATATCTACTGGGAAAAATGGGTCGATCTAACTCTAGATCACATTCTTCAAGATCAAAGTCCAGATCTCAGTCCAGCTCTAGGTCAAGATCCAGATCACACTCTAGAAAAAAGAGATACAGGTAAATTGATGTCTTACTGCATGAAAAGTTGGCTTTAGTATATTGGGTTTTGTATGGAAATTATTTTTCACTTGCATGAAGCTGTGCCAAAAGTGAGCCTGGTATCTTCCTTCATTTTGGGCAATAGGTAAATTCTTCTTTGAATGTAACTGTTACTTCAATTGTTTAATATTTGCCCGTTTTGCTCTTTTCCTGCATCTCAGGATAATTTCAGAATGCTAATAGTTCTTCCTGTTTTGTGGATGGTTCGTCTGATTCTCCCTTCCCCCTTTACATGATGTTTTCTTTGTCCAGTCTCTTCCCCTGGGGTTTATTCCGTTTTTCTCATGTAGCTTTTCAGATCTGGAGTAACTTAAGGCTTCAGCAGATAAGCTTTTCTGTACCTTGTCTTCTCAGTTGCCTCCAGCCTTTTCCTCCGCTTCCTTACTAGTGGACATTACCATCTCTCATAAAAGGAGTGGCTGAATTAATGTTTATGGTCTCATCAGCTGCTGCTGCTGTCCACAGGCTGGCATATTAAATTAAACTGGAGGTGATGTAACTTCATGTTCCAGGCTGTGAACCGTGGTGGCTGAGGAACTGAATGTCATGCTCCAGAGTGGTGATAATCTCTAATAAAACAGCCGAGCAAACCATTGAGGCTGGTAATGTCTTAGTCACATGGTGCTGAAGTCTAAATTTCACAGTCCTTAGAGAACCAGTGTTTATTAAAATCCTTTATTAGACAGTAATAAGTAATGAAGATATATTGTAGAATTTACTTTAAGACTGTTAGTCTGCCTTCTTTACCATTCTGACTGCATTTGAGTGATCTAGCATTTAGTCTTGAGGCATTTTTTTCCTCTCCAATTGTCAGATGTTAATGTTTGCTTTTTAATTTTAGTTCTAGGTCTCGTTCAAGGACATATTCACGATCTCGCAGCAGGGATCGTGTTTATTCTAGAGATTATCGCAGAGATTACAGAAATAATAGAGGAATGAGACGCCCCTATGGTTACAGAGGAAGAGGTAGAGGGTATTATCAAGGAGGAGGTGGTAGATACCATCGTGGAGGTTATAGGCCTGTCTGGAACCGAAGACACTCCCGAAGCCCTAGGCGTGGCCGTTCACGTTCCAGAAGTCCAAAGCGAAGGTCTGTGTCTTCACAGAGGTCCCGGAGCAGATCTCGTCGATCTTACAGATCTTCCAGGTCCCCAAGGTCCTCTTCATCTCGTTCTTCATCCCCATACAGCAAATCACCTGTCTCTTCCAAAAGACGTGGGTCTCTGGAAAAGCAGGCAAAGAAAACTGAAGGGGCTCCTTTGCAAGATAGCCCTTTGAAAAATAAATCACAAGATGAACAGAAAGATGCATTTGAACATGACCCATCAGAGTCTCTTGACGATTTTAACAAATCATCAGCAGCTTCTGGCGACATTTGGCCTGGTCTTTCCGCGTATGATAACAGTCCAAGGTCACCCCATAGTCCTTCTATTGCCACCCCACCTAGTCAGAGCTCATCTTGCTCTGATGCCCCTTTGCTTAGCACAGTCCACTCAGCAAAGGACACACCTCAACATTCCCATTCCATTCAGCATAGTCCTGAGAGGTCTGGCTCTGGTTCTCTTGGAAATGGTTCTAGCCGTTATAGTCCTTCTCAGAATAGCCCATTGCATCACATCCCTTCGAGGAGAAGCCCTGCAAAGACAATCCCATCACAGAGTGCTCCCCGTGAGGAGCCTCGAGCACGTTCATTTTATCCCGAGACTGGAGAACAGGAAGCTGCAAAAGGTGGAAAGTTTATGAAAAGGTAAGAATTAAACTATAAAATTAGTGTTGCATCTTAAAATACCATCTATAACAGAGTTTTGACAAGATCGTCACTGTGCCTTGGAAAAGGGAATATGGAATGTTGAATATTTTTACTAATTGTAGTCTGGTTAGAACTGAATTTTGTCCTCCTTTAAGATGCTTCAAGTTCCTGGCAGGTGATTAGTGGAGACAGGGACCTGTATCCTTGAGGAAAATTTGTTTTGTGGTTTTCCTTCACATGTATTTTCCTGTATTCCATTTACTGTTAAGAAAAATCTTAACTGGAATAGTTGATCAGACTTGCTTGTTTGGCAGTGACTTCTGTTCAAGTACTCTAACATCTTAAAGGTTCATGTAATTTGAAATGCAAATCTTCTGGAAGTCTGAAATCCCAGATGTTGTGCAATGATTTCTTTGTTAACATAAACAGCATTCATTGCTAATTGTGTGGTGCAGTATGACAACTGATGCCTTGACTTGCATTACTTAGGAAGGAGGGTAGGTCTTGATATTCTTGGTATATAATCCTATTGATATGAGAGATGTGTTTAAAGTGGAATGTAAATTTTTCCAAATAGCATAACATTCTTAAATTTGTTCTCAATGTTTGATATATTTGATACAGTAGTAATTGGAAAAAAAGTTGTAAAAATCTTGCTGTTGTTAGAACGTTCCTTTCTAATGTGCCATGTACTTCAGTGGATTTCTTATAAAATGAATTATAGACAAAGTTGTAACTATGCTATATAGATTTGATTGTATGAATTTAAATGAATTTGTCCAGTCAATGGTTTATTATGTAAGAATATCCTGATAGAAGATGAAAAATCTGACTTGCTCTAGGTTAGATGTGTTACAGCTGGTCAGTGTTTTAGGACCTATGTGAAGATAGCGTATAGGCAGTGGCTAAAATCATTAATTTGTAAATGTGGTTAGGACATATAGCTCTCCTGTGTATAGGAGAGCTGCCTTCTAAAGGTTCCCTGCTTATGCAGATTATAGTGAATGAATTAAGTCTGGGTGAGATTAATTCATATTTGAGTTATCAAAGCTTACGTGAATTTGATGGAAAAAATCACTGGTGTAAGAGTATGTGAAGCTGTGTACCGTTTCAGAATGAACAAACAAACCAACCACTAACTCTTTATAAACTCAAACGGAGAATTTCTTCATGTTCTACAGAAAGGCATTATTTTCTTCAGATGCTTCCAGTAGTACATAAATGACAGTTGGTACAGTATTAATGGTGTGCAAAAAGTTACTTACCAAAGTTGAATGGCTCAGAGGAATGTATTTTCTTCTTGTTGGTGTGGGATTGAGACAAAAGAGGAATGCAAGTGAACTGGAATGAATGCAATCCAGAGTTACCAGTCTCTTCTTTGCTATCCACAGGTACACAGATGAAGAGTCTAGAGTATACCTGCTTGATAGGGGTAATACCAGGGAGAAGGAGGCCCAGAAGGAGAGAGGATCAGAAAAAGGGAGGACAGAGGGAGAAAGGGAATGGGAGGATCAGGAAACTTTAGATTATTTCGTTGATAAAGAGACTGGGAAAGAAAAGTTTAATGACTCTGAAGGGGAGGACACAGAGGAGACAGAGGATTACAGACAGTTCAGAAAGTCTGTCCTGGCAGATCAGGGTAAAAATTTTCCTACTGCATCTCATCGGAATGCTGAGGAGGAAGGAACCAAATACAAATCTAAAATAACAATGAAGGGCAATAGAGAGAGCGATGGATTTAGAGACGAGAAAAGTTATAAGCCTAAAGAGACTGGCTATGTAGTGGAAAGGCCTAGTGCAACAAAAGATAAGCACAAGGAAGAAGACAAGAGTTCTGAGAGACTAACGATGAAGAAAGAAACTCAGTCACCTGAGCAGGTAAAGTCTGAAAAGCTCAAAGAACTCTTTGATTACAGTCCCCCTCTACACAAGAATCTGGATGCGAGAGAAAAATCCACCTTCAGGGAGGAGAGCCCACTTAGGATCAAAATGATAGCCAGTGACTCCCATCGTCCTGAAGTTAAACTCAAAATGGCACCAGTACCTCTTGATGATTCCAATAGGTAAATTATTCCACTTGACAAAGTGCTTCTCCACCTGCTTGCAGTGTTGCTCATCTTTATTTAAACTGGTGGTTTCTTTTTGTCTGTCTTTTTTGTTGTTGATGCATTTTAGACCCGCTTCCTTGACTAAAGACAGGCTGCTTGCTAGCACACTTGTCCATTCCGTCAAGAAGGAGCAAGAGTTCCGATCCATCTTTGACCACATTAAGTTGCCACAGGCCAGCAAAAGCACGTCAGAGTCATTTATTCAGCACATAGTGTCCTTGGTTCATCATGTCAAAGGTACGTGTTCAGTTTACCGTACTGAATGTACACATCTGACAACTGCATTTAAGCCTGTTCGCTATCTCTAGTACAGGAAGATTTCAGGCCTCTTAATATTGATTTAGTCAGACTTTTCCTTTTGAGGTACATATAAAATAATTAGCAACAGAAGCAAGTATCAAAAAAGCAAGCAATGTAGAGCATAATAGCAGTCATACTATGTTTCTTGATAAATTTTTAAGCCAAAGTAGAACAAAGTTTGATTTTTTTTTTTTTTTTTTTTGCAGTGAAGCTTAAGCATACTACATTGGTTGATCTTTTTTTGTTCGGTTTTATTTGAATGTCTTCAACATAATTTTATATTAAGTGGTGCAATGTGGGTTGACAGGTGTCTTTTGCACTGTAAATACAATGGCGTCTCCTTTTGGAGCAGCTCAGAGCTTGTATCCAGGTGTTTACTAGAAATCTTTTTTAGTCTCAAAATAGTGTGTAAGAAATTATGCTCTAAATAACGTTAAAATACACTGGTACTTCATTTTATTCTTATTTGACAGTATTGTGATGCTGGAGACAAGAATTTCACCTGGAAATTCTTCACAATAGGAGGTTGGCATTGGCTGAATAAATCACTGTTAAATTAATTATATACTAATTATTTTCCTATTTAGCAGTAGTGGCTGTTGCTTACTATAATAAAACAATTCCTTATGGAAAGAATCCAACAAAGTGGATGTATTTTATTTCGGTCACATACTGTTAAAGTTTTCTCATTGAAGAGTAGAGAATTCCTTAAAATCCAATGAGGATATCTAGAGAGTTTTTAAAATCATTTTCTTTCCCTGTAGCATTTACTTCTATTTCACCAGGCTGTTTTCTTATTCTTGTATTTAATGTACTGAGATAATATAAAAGAATTTGCTGGTGAAAATAATTTACCGTATCATCATACAGAAGGGGAATGTGGAAATGCTTAATTAGGTGACAAGTTTCAATATATCTATAAGCATTGGTTTAAAGACACTTTAGCTTCTAAAACTGCAAAGATTTTGGTGCTAGAGGTATGTGCTAAGGTTCCCTCAAAAAGTCTTTGTTTTTAAAGTTACCTTATGTGACTAAGACCAAATGACTTCCTGCATTTTTGAATTACTTACAAAGAAAAAAGTAGTAGCAATAGTAGGTTATGTTTAATATATTAGATTAAAAATATTATTGGGGCGCCTGCTTAGAGTGTAATGATCTTTGTTATAAAGTTATCTATTTTTGTTGATAAGTAAAGAGATTGAAGGCTAGATCGAATGAGCTTCTGTAAATATTGGCTTATATGGCACGTGTAGGCTGTAGGTGAAATATCACCGAAACTCTCAAATGTTGATCACAAAACAGGCTGTTTTTCTGTAAACTTTGTGTGTCAAACAACTGGTAAATATGACAGCTTAACAGTATCTGGTCAAGTTTTTAGTATATGTAAAGTTATGGCTGTTTTTTGAAAGGAGAACCTCTCTATGCGTTTCAAATTTACTGTGGTCTATGATCAGATTTTAGTAACTCTTTTGACAAAATGAAGTTATGTTCATTATTGGTGTGATGCGACCAGTCTGAACAGCTCTTTATTAATGTAGAGCTGAAAATGCCCAGTGATGTTTTCTTTTTCATTGTAACTAGGTCCTGGAATGTGTTTTGAAATGGCAAAATCCATGTTACAAAAGTAAAATAGCTGTTGAAAGATACAGATGCCAAACAGGCAAAGTTGAACCTTCTGTCTTCCTGGCAAAAATGGCATAAAAACAGAGTTGCTAGCTCAAATTCCTGTGTTTGATGGAATTATGATTGAGGCACTACCCTTGTAGTGGCCGTTTCAAGTTTTAATGGTTGGTTATGAGACAAATACTGGATGCCGGGCGGTAAGTTGATACAGATGTATGTTGACCTGTTAAGCAGATAGCTTGCTTCATATGTAACATTTCATAGCTCATGACTTTATGTATTTCTATATTACATTTAAACACATTTGTTGAGCTGGTTTAAAAACTTGAGTTTTGCTGTTGCTAATTTAACTGTCTCTGAAAGCAAGAGAAAATTTGTCAGAGAAGTTGTCAGGTTTGCCAAGATGCCAGATGCTTAAATGAGTTTATTTACGTGTAGATGTGTTAGTTGTCTTGGATCGCTTATCATCACAACTTCAAATCAAGAAATTGTATTACTTTAAGAAATGACTTGTTAGGTCATTCGTGTAGTTACTGAAGCATACATTACTTATTTAAGTGTTTTCACTGAGTTAACTTTTATTTTAAGTTAAAGTTGAGATGAATTGTGAAATGCACTTCTTGCAAGTATTCACGACTCAAAGTAACCTCATTTTGTCTTATGAGCAAAGTAGAAAATCACTTAAGAAATTGTTCCTTTGTTTCATTAGAGTAAAATGTCATTGAAAATAAGCAAGTCAAATCAGTAAATGATGCTTGAATTAGATGTAATACAGTCATGGCGTAGTTATAAGTAGACTTGCAGTGATACTGTGCATTGTTACTTTGTTTGGATTACAGAATGTGTAAGAATAGGGAAGACCCCACACTTGCTTGTCCTTCTGATATATTTACTGAAAATACTATGTTTTTGCCTGCTACTTGCCTTTCTGTCAGGAGTAAATTACCTGTCAGTTGAATTAAACTAATGAAACAGTGTTTTTCTATTGTAACCAACAGAGCAATACTTCAAGTCAGCTGGAATGACCCTAAATGAGAGGTTCACTGCATATCAAAAAGCTACCGAAGAACACTGCACTCGGCAAAAGAGCCCAGAAATACATAGGTATATGTTAATTGTATATGTGTTTCAAATAATATCTGCTAATATTTCTTTTAAGAGTCCAAAATGTTTTTTCTAATCTGTATGGAATAATTTGTCAATTTCTGTGTAAATACAAAAACCAACCAACCAAAAACAAATGAAAAAAAACAAAACCAAAAACCTGTAAAAGAGAACTCATCTGAGCCAACTCTGGCTTCATCTGTGGCTTTGTAGCAGATGTCTTCTCTACCTCTATCTCATTTAGGATATATTTACTTTTCTCACATGCAGTGCTCAAATATTGAGGGGCATATGTCTTGAAGATGAAAAGAAGCCCAGTACATGCATCTTATTCTTCAGTGTGAAATGTTCCATCTCATACTACTTTAGTTTTTGTGTCTGTTAATTTTCAGCAGTTTTTTGAGAAATCTGAGAGCCTGAAGGTAAGAAGGTAGGCATGCAGATGTAGTTTCTGATCATGTGCTTTAGTTATATGATGCAGTGTACTGTATTTGTGTTGCATGTGAGGATATATTATCTCCATGTTCCGTATTCAACTTCATAAGATCTCTTAACTGATAAGTAATTTTAACTATACAACAAGCTATCAGTGTTCATGATTTTTTGGGGGGCTGGATTTTGAACTGGCTATATATATAACGATCTTTTTGAAATAACTCATTACACACTTTCTATATCTTGAAAGCTCTTCTTGAAATGTGAAAAATCAAGCTACCTATTTCGTGTATTTATCTCTTAGTGTACTTCACAGAACAGAACCCAGGTTTTTAATTTTTAATTTGCTTCTGTATTCTGATGGTGGGGCTTTATATGCAAAAAGTTTGTTGTTCTGCAAGAGTGCCTTGTTACTCAGATTTCTGTTGAACTGTGTGAGGTCGTAAACAGTCGCATACCTATATAGCTAGACACTGCTTTTATTTTCAATTTAGGAGGATTGACATCTCTCCAAGTGCCCTGAGGAAGCATACCCGTTTAGCAGGTGAAGAGAGAGTCTTTAAAGAAGAAAGTCAAAAAGTAGGTTCTAAGTAAATGTCGTATCTGTATTGCTAAACTTAATGTGATGTTTTTCCCTTTGAATATGAACTTCAACTTCATGTGAGTTTGTTTACAAGAATCTTCTAAAATCATTTGTATTTATAGTCTGTAGAATATTTGCGTTTCAGAACTCTTTTTCTTTGAGTAAAATATCGTACCAAGAAGCCAGTCTATGTAGCATGATATTAGCGTACTGACAATGTGGCATATAAGGTCAAATTTTCTCCCACCCTTCCTTTCTTCTCTTTGACATTTCTTGGCAAATTTTGTGGTGCTACACTGTCCAAGGACAAAGAATAGGAGGAGGAGGAAAAAAAAAAAAAGTACTGAGGTGCTCAGTGAGTAGTATGGTGGAATTGATAACGTGCTTGTGCTCTGCTAAAAAGAATTAACCAGAAAAAATGTGTGCTTAAATATCCTACCAAACAATACGTTATTGTTGGTCTGCATCAGAAAATAGATATTCCGTTGGCTTGATGGGAACGCTTGTTTAAAATGTAAATTCTTAGCTGTTCTCTTTATAGATCTAGCATGTAAAGGGTATTCACTTTGTGTGCTGAAGAGTTTGTTGTAAATTCTGTCTTGCATTTTTGAAAATTGAGGCACAATTTGCTTTTTCATATTCTCTTCTGGATGTTTTATTTTAAAATTTTGTTCAGAAATATATTTTTGCTTACAGGGAGATAAAAAATTAAGGTGTGATTCTGCTGATCTTCGGCATGACATTGACCGCCGTAGAAAAGAACGAAGTAAAGAGCGAGGAGACTCAAAGGGTTCCAGGGAATCCAGTGGGTCAAGAAAGCAGGAGAAAACTTCAAAAGATTACAAGGATTACAAATCTTATAAAGATGACAGGTAAATATTTTAAATCCCTATGTAGGTTTTTATCTTCTAATTAGCCTTTTGTAATTGTAAGCTTAATTGCTTTCAATTTTCAATGTATAATGGAACATTTAAATTTAAACAATTAAAATTATTTGTTTTACAGCAAATATGTATTATCTGTCTTTTACACGGCTTATGGTGGATGAGGACAAAAACTTTGGAATAGCAAGCTAACACTGAAAAAAAAAATGACAAATTAATCTGTCCTATTATCCAGGCTACATCAGGAGGTTGGACTTCAATGCAGTACATTTCTATAAACAATTTGTGTAAGAACTTTGGTTCGTTATGCTTGATTCCGCACTTTTTCAACTCATAACACCCAGAGTATGAGAATACTACTGATATTTAGGTTTAACATGGGTGAGAAGGGGAATCTTTATTTTTTTTTCTAAAGCCAGTGGGCTGTTTTTAAGAAAAAAAAAACGTTAGCATATTTCAGTGGATACTGTGTAGCAGTGGTAAGAGTTACTTCAGGTATAACCTTCCTTTGAATAGTATTATTAAAATCTTGTAAGTCGGGTCAAATTAGAACTATTATGGGATTACTGAAAGTCTTGTTGTGGGATTTATTTTCCTGCTTTGTACTGGATATACAATGAATTTTTACTTATGCTTCCTGTTTCCCATATACTTTCTGACTTTGGTATCCACATTACCTTCCACTGGCTAATTCCATACAGGCATCTGCATAGGGCAGCCCATACCATATGTTCTCAACAGTGTGCAAACTGAACTATGTAAATTCATTATAAAGATTTGCCTTGAAGGGTTTCTTTCCTTTGGTTTCTGTTTTTTCTGCCTTAAAGGAAAGGCAGGTCTTAAAAGTAACAGAACCTCTTCATGGCATCAAAATCTGGAAAAACTCATTGCAGTTTGCAGACTGCTGCTTTCCAACTCACTAGCAATAATATACATTTAGTGCATTTAAATGTGTAAGAGGAGGCTGGAAAGTGAAACTATACTTCACCTTAACATCTGAAATACATAACATATATGTGACTTTATGAAAGGAAGGGGGATAGTTTTTTGTAAAATATAAAGAAACCCCTTTTAGTATAGCATGTTACAGACTGTCTAGTACTTTTAAAATAGCACACAGTGAATCTTTTTATTTTTCAGTAAGCAAAAAAGAGAGCAAGACCGTGCTCGATCTTCCCCATCTTCTTCCCCATCTTCCTCCTCATCCAGTTCTCGAGAAGAAAAGGATTGCAAGAAAGAAAGAGATGAAGAGTTCAAAACTCATCATGAACAGAAAGAATACTCTGGTTTTGCAGGAGTCAACAGGCCGAGAGGCACCTTTGTAAGTTGCTCTTTTCCTGTTCTTCCCCCAAATGATGAAGACTGTAACGATAACAATAGTATAACAGATTAAACGAAGTGTTGCAGTACTTAATGTTAGTGTAGACGTTTTTCATAGTATTGATTCTTGAAGTAGCTTTCTTGAATTCTTTTGCATGATGTACGAACGCTGCAAAGCTTTTTATTTTTTCCAACGTTGTCCAATAGAAGTTTTAATTGGTGCGCAAATATGCAATAGTATACTACTAGAGACCCTAGTGTAAGGGTGGGAAAAATGATTTCTTGTTTATTCCTTGCTATCTTGTAACTGTGCTGTTTCCTAACAGGATATTAAAATTGACCTTTCTATAAAGATGAAATCTTGTGATCTGTTACCTCTTATACCCTGCAGTTCATGTTTTTTTGTTTTTGTTTTTGTTTTCCCCCCTGTAATTTTCAATTTGGCTTTGCCCTCCTTTGTGTGTGATGTCTGCAACTTGTTAGAAAATGTCACATAATGAAAAATAGACACCAATGTTGAAAACTGTAGTGAGGAGAGGCGATGGTATAGTTGTTATTTTTCAGTGTTTCTCTAGCATGGACTAGCCATGGTGAGCATGAAAGCATATTAATTTAGCTCTGGAATGTGTTTTAGTATTGTTATTTGGGAAATGCCATGTTGATCTTCATGGTCTTCGTAACATTTTTAAAGGTAAAAATTACATATTAATGTAACTTACTGATATTTCACTGGGAAATCTAGCAGTATTAGAAGGATTAAGAAACAATAGAAGAGGCCTTGAAAATACATGAACACTTACAAAAAATGAAAAATGTGCCTTAAAGAAAAAATGTCTGTGGGTGGAAAAAAAAGTCAGACTTAATGGTTAGGAGTAATTTCATATTCTTCCTGGTAATTCCTTTGTGTAGCCTGTAATTATGACTAAATAAGATGAAAAGGCATTGTTTGGTATAAATGTACATTGAATATTGTTTGTAGTAGTGTAAAAGAAGTTTTCTACCTTGTAGAAGAGGGTATCTGAAATGCATGTGGGACGTGCAACACTTGAGTTAAGGTTTGAATCTTCCATGTAAAGAGCTGTAGCTACTTAAAAAAAAAAAAAAAAAAAATTGAAGTTCCAAAATTCTAACAGTAAAAACGCGTCTTTTTCCTTCTTTCTTGTCATTCTTATATATAATTATACTAAGGAAGAGCTATGCGGCATAAATGTATAAACACTTGGATGGTGCAGATGTCAAATATGACAATATCAGCACAACTCCTGGGTGCATAAGCTAATGGCACAGTGTTAAACAAAAGGAACTCAAAAACCCTCTCCTCTCTCAAAGAGAATCAGTTGGAAAAGTGTCTCAAGCCTTGCTGCTTCATAAAACCAGATGGTACATATTGTGAAAGAGAAGGTACTTCACATGAAATTTAAGTAGATGTAAATTGGAAATTTGTTAGAAATCTACTAGTTTAACTACTGGTGACTGCCAGTTCTGACTCTGCAATAACTGGTCAATGTTCCCTAATGCCATGCATGGTCATGTGTAGGCATATCGACCGAACTATGTCTGAACAAGAGAATCTAAATAGGTAGGCCAACCTGTTGACTTATATTTTTTGCTTTTGAGTACAGCCTGGATAGTATTGAAAGATACGGGCAGGCTAGTGTGGAAGTGTCTTTGTAATTCAGGCTAATAGTGGCTGAATTCAGGTAGATACTGCTTTGCTTTTGGAGTAAAAATGTTTTGGTTGTGAATCTTCCACAAAATAGGAAGCCTTGACACTTTGGGGAGAGCATGGCTGGCTGGAAAGGGGAAATCTTAATGTAAGCTAAGCTGTCAGTTTGATGTTAAATCAGCACCGATTTTTCACTGATGCTTACTGACATGCTAAAATGTTTAATTCTAGGATTGTTGCACATAGTATAAACCCATACATGCTATGGATGGTTTTGGAGTAGGAATATAGAAAGAAAGATAAGTAGAATCTTTTCACGACATTATCAGTAGTATCCAGCTCCCAAAGGATTCTGTGCATAAGAGCTCTGATTGAAAGGAACTTTCTCTTCTGATCAAAAATGTACACTGTCCTTTTTGTGATGATCTTTGCAGTAAATAGGCTCATAAAGGTAACATCATAGTGTATTTCACCTCCCATATTTCTTTGCTGGAAAGATAACCTGAAAAAAAAAGTGTTAATACAGTGTTGAGGAAAATGCTAGATACTCTTCTTAAAGGGAATCCAGTAATAGGAACTAATACTGGGAAATACTGATCTTATTATTAGCCCTGTCATCATTTTGTCTCTACATCCTTTTTTCCACACTGATACTACTCATTATGCCCTAATTTCATAAAGGTGTCAATGCTGTTGGAAATGAAACATAGTTTTTCCTTTCTTGTACAGCTTTCATTAGCTTGATAGACTTGTCACTTTCTGAATGATTCTCCAAACAACTTGGTTTCTGTGGTATATTTGTAAGTTTTGTGAGCCTTTTACTAGACTGTTTTTCAGTCTGATTCCAAAGTACTTTTAAAACTGTCCAGCATAAATTCTTCATTAAAGGTGTTGGAACTTAGTGGAACCTTTTACAAGTTAGTTAATTATCTTTTTTTGTCTGTGTTTATGCAACATAGTTTTAATAAATTAATTTCCAGTCATATTTTTGTACAGTTACCTCTGAAGACCCAGTTCTTTTTTTTAACTAGGCTGTTTATGAAAAGCATAACTGCAGGTTTTAAGCAATCTATCCCAACCTAACATTTCTTCTCCTCTTAAATCGGGGATATCGGGATAAATTCCTGTTTATTTTCTGCAAGCTAAAGACTAGCACACTGAGGTAACTGGATATATTACTACTCAGTCTGAGTTAAATATTTTGTTTATTGTCATGAGACTTTTTAATCCTAACATTTTAAAATTCTCTTGATTCATTACAAAGAACACTTGAGGTACTTATTTTCACTTCAAGCATTGCTACTCTGCACAGTGTGTAGTGTTGATTTTCTGAGTAAGGAGTTCACTCATTTGAAACTTCATCTGGCTTAAAGTACAGCAATGAATCTCAATTGAGAATGAGTAACACGAAGTGGACGCTTGCTTGAAAATTGCATTATTTGTATGTATTCTAAAATTTTCTCATAACAGTTGTGACTGACTCAATGAATGACTTTGCTTTCCCCCGACAGTTCTTCCCACTCCTTCAGTCTAATTTTTCTGTTTATTTTTTTTTGTCTGCCAGCAGCTTCAGAAGTTTCTTCTGACTTTTTGTTACAACAGGCTGCTTTACCAGCAGTCAAAGGAGATTCCTTTTTGGTGGTTGTAGGTGAATTTAAACCAAGAACTCAAATGTGTTTCAACCCTTAAGTTTGATAGAATCATTATTTCAAAGTGAATGCTTGAATATATTACTTAAGGTAATATGTGGATTTTAAAATGGTTTTACACTTGTAATTAAGAACAGAACGAGCATTTTCAGTAATAGAAAACTTGAGCTTTTCTTTGTGGTTTTATGTAAATGGCTAAAATAACATTTTGGTTAATCAGTTTCGAATTAGGGGCAGAGGAAGAGCCAGAGGAGTCTTTGCTGGAACAAATACTGGTCCCAGCAACTCAAATACTACTTTTCAAAAGAGACCGAAGGAAGAGGAATGGGATCCTGAATATACCCCAAAAAGCAAGAAATATTTCTTGGTGGGTGTA
This sequence comes from Anseranas semipalmata, assembly GCA_013399115.1. NCBI lineage: Eukaryota > Metazoa > Chordata > Aves > Anseriformes > Anseranatidae > Anseranas > Anseranas semipalmata. The sequence goes on from VXAA01006355.1 coordinate 564,657, forward strand.
GAGAACTCGATATCTTATGCATGCTTTTGTTTTTTCCAAGTGCATTTTATATCTGATGTTAAGGAGATTGACAGGTACAAGCATAGAAGTTGCATGCATGTACAAAGAATGACTTTAGTTATGAAATCAAGAAAATATCAGTGTTCTTGCAGTGCCTGGTTCTGCTTATCTTGTTTTTTCTGCAGCAGGCTGGCAATAACTGAAGCTTAAGATAGAGTTCATCTCCAAAATGTACTCATCAGTGAGGTGGGGAAGAAGGCATACCCAGGCTGAGGTTATTAAATTTAAAAGCAAAAATATCTGTGCTGTATCTTCCTGCTTTATCTCTGTATGGCACTCGACCTTTGTTTTACCTTTGTCTGGAAATCTGCAAAAGTGAAAGATCAGGAAAAGCTGACAGTATTTGTGAATGGATGTGGGCCAACTCTGTTATTAGCAGCCTTTCTGTTCCTATCTGAGTGGTGTGATGATCATAAGAAAGCTAAATTAGTTTTACCTTTTTTCCTGTCTGGATTATGAAAGGAGGGCTGTTGATGTAACTACTCAATAAGTAGCTCAGTATACTGAATATGTAGCCTGTGTTGCAGTTGATTTCCCTAACAATGCAAACTTCTAAGAATATTGTTTCACCATTGAAAAACATTTAGTGAAGATTAGACCTTCTCCTGTAGCATTAGGTTTTTCACAAATAAGTTAACAGGTAATCCAATAAATAATGCAGCTGTGATTTGCATGTTTATACAGAGTTTTCTCCCTGTCTCCCCCCACATATAGAAACTCTTCTGACTTATAAACCTAGAGATGTGATGATCTATTCAATAAAGTTCTATGATAGCTAGAACAAATTGACCAACTGTAGCCATTAGTGTTTTTTCTTATCTCCAAAAATGTTTGTTTAAAAAAAGCCATCCTGTAACTATTCTAATATATAATTGTTATTGAGCTGCTTTATTTGGGTGTGATATGTTTAATAGTTTAGATTTCTTTCCAAATCAGAAGTGTAAAAAAAAAAAAAAAGTAGATATCAAAGCAGGTGTCCATCACACTAAGTATAAACATTTTATATTAAATCATTGTCTGTAGTGTTCATGTAGTGCACAGAACAATCATCAGAAGACTTACTAAACTGTGTAAAGCTGTATTTGGTAGCAAGATGGCAAACTTAAATCTAATATTAACAACTGAATTTCTCTGGTAAATAAGCTTAAAGTAGTTTAAAATTTATTTGCCCTACCTTGCACAGGTAAAGAAGGGTTTCTGAAAACTGCCTTCAGTTATCTTTCCGTGATAAGTATAAAGAACTCCCTCTGCCTTAAAGTAAAAAAGAAAAAAAAAAAAAAACTTTATAAGCACATTCCTAGAGGTTCTTCCATTAAAATGACTTTTTTTTTTTTTGCTAAAAACTAGTGAGTACTTCTAATGACATCTATAGATTATCTGAACTGTTTTAAAAAAAAAAAAAAGTTCTCTAGATTGTTTTTTCTATATATAGTCTAAATTTGGTTTAGAGTACCAACATTTAAGAGGTGTTCTAACCTTGTTGTTTGGTATTATTGTAGCATGATGACAGAGATGATGGTGTGGATTATTGGGCCAAAAGAGGAAGGGGCCGTGGTACCTTCCAGCGTGGCAGAGGGCGTTTTAACTTCAAAAAGTCAGGTAGCAGTCCAAAGTGGACACATGACAAATACCAAGGGGATGGGATTGTGGAAGATGAAGAAGAAACAATGGAGAACAATGAAGAAAAGGACAGACGCAAAGAGGAAAAGGTAAACAGTTTAGTAACTTGCAGATGAGACAACTTTGGCAGTATCTCAAGTAATTATGGGGGACACGGGGAAATCACCTTAAAAGATATTTAGAGTTTGGTTATTAACTATTTACAAAAATACTGTTTTCTTTCTTTCTACAGGAATAACCCTGGAAGAAAGCTGAAAGAGCAGCTTTTGCACCACCCACACAACATTTTTAATATGTTTTTTTTGTTGTCAAATGAATGTAAGCATTTTACTTAAATTTTACTGTTGGAAAGTAGTTTAGAGGGATTGTTTTTTGTTTTAAGCCTTTAGAAAAAAAATCTTGATATAGTAAACTATGTTAATGATCGTACAGGTAGAAAGTAAAATATTTGTAACAACTTTTAAGAAATTTTACTGTTTGTTATATGCAGTGTAATTCTGCTTTGTCCAAATATATGGTCAAGTACAACTCTAAAAGTTTTGATTCTCCCCTATGTCTGTGTTTTATTCTGAAGTAAACTTACAGCTCTGCACACCTGAAATCTTGGAGGAGTATTTTTTTTTGTCAATGGATTACTACTTCTGTGTTGCTTTTTTAATAGAAGTGTTTTTAATGATAGTTATCCAATCATAGGATGAATACAAATAGTCATGCATAACGTTGATTACACACTAGTTCACAAGAATCACATTTACATGGGGTGTTGCTAGAATTTTATCTTGGAGAGCAAAATTCTCGCTGTTGTCTGGTAGCCTGAGGAATACATGTGTATATGAATACTCAAGTGAGTTTTAAATTTATTATTTCTCTTCTGGAATGTGAGTTTTAGAAACTTATTTCCAAGTCACTGGTGCTAGAAACTCTGAACGGATCTGAAAACTGGAGCTCCCTCCCACATTTCTACAGTTGGTACAGAAGTACCTACAGCTATCTTAATTCCTGTAACTTGTGTCCAGAACAGATCAGCCATGTGTTATGGATACGTAGTGATTTCTTTTGTCATTAAAAAAACGCTTCTCTTGCCAAGGGTAACTTAGTATGATGTTTAAGGTTTTATAAACCTAGGGTTTATACTGTGAGAGAAAGAAAGGTGCTGTCCATAAAGTATGGGTGGCATTGTAAGGGTCACCAGGGATTGTGGTTTCAGCTTTTTGTTGAAAGCTTAATCATCAACAGAACACTTCAGTTAAGAAACTGATGGCAGTATCAATCCAGCTTTTGTATTCATTTTTGTTCCAATTTGTTAAACTGCCTCTTTAATTTCTTTGTATGGACTTCCTTCTTCAGGTAAGTCATCTGGCAAGAGTAAGTGCAAGTCTTCTATGACATTTACAGCATTAAGTGAAATCTTGGAGGAAATAACAAACCACCACCACCAACAAAAA
>VXAA01006355.1:571097-616986 GCA_013399115.1 Anseranas semipalmata
TCGCCCCTCTATTGGCTCTGCGCTGAGCATTGCCTTCTCTCCATTGGCGCGCTCTCCTTTCTGCCCCGCCTCCCGCTGCTGATTGGTGCTGCCAGGCTGAGCTGCGGGCGCCGCTGGGAGGCGCTCCCGGGGCTGCGAGGGGCACGGGCGGCTTCGGGACGGGACGGGACGGGACGGGCCCCGCGGCCGGCGGGGCGGCCATGGCGCNTAGCAATGGAACAGCTGTCACTAGTTGATACACTCACAGCCCTGTCCTGCTGCCCTAATGAGTTTCTTTTGTTGGTGAGTTCTGTGTTCTGTCACTGCACACACACATTTCGTTTTCTCATAAGTAGAATACCTTGCATCATTCTGGCATACCAAATTGTTTTACTAACAGTGAATGTTTGCATGCTCTTCTTTAAAAGCAGACTCATTTTGGTGAAAGGACTTAAGCTTTAATGAGAGTAATATGATACTGTAGTAACATCATCTTAACAGTTTACTAATGTATTTACTAAGTATTGCTTAAATAACTAAAGCATTGAATGCGGAACTTCTGTTTGGATGCTCCAGAAATAGAGTGAGGACAGAAAGCCCCTCTTACACTTCCCCATCCTTTGGGTTCTGAGAGAGATAACTGTGTTGTTTTCCCACAGCCAAAACCTCCTGTCTTTTATTGCTGGAGACAAAACAACCTTATCTTCAGTGTCCTGAAGTTAAGCTAAAGTATTACCCAGTAATAGGATTATTATTTTTTTGCCCTGGTTACACGCTCCAGAAAGCACCGATAGGGATTGTTTTGCGGTCGTTCCCCGTCCTACGTGAACACACGAGGAAACGAGCACTTAGGTTGCCGTATTGTAATAGCTTTGGACGTCGCCTGTCCGCTTTCAGGGGCCCGGGCTAGGGACGCAAACCAAGCTGAAGGTCCTGCCCAGCCTTCGCTGCAGCCGTTTCCAGCGTGCAGCTGGAAGCCGGGACTCCGGAGGTGTCGGAGATGCCCCGGCGCCGTTCGCGAAGCACGTAGCGCGCCGTGCCTGCTACGCGCGGGACCCCCTGCCCGCTCCTCACAAACCAAACCCGGGCGGCGCGCCGCGAACGCCGTCCCGTTCACCCCGGNGCTGCTGCATCTCCTCCGGCGGCTGCTGGATTACTTGGGCTGGCCGCCCGACCAGGTGAGACCCTGGGGCGAGCGGGGCCGCGCGTTACCGGGCGCGGTGCTGCCGCTGCCGCCTGCCGGTGCGGGGCGCCTTACGTGCGGCCCCTGCTGGCGGGAGGAACCCGGGGTGGCGGCCCGCCGCTTTGAATCGGGGGCGACGCAACGGTTGCTTAACGGGCTGGGGCTGCTGGCGGGGGCTCCCGGAGCGCCGCTCTGACGGCGCCGTGCCGGCTGTGCTCCGGTTTGCTGGTCGGCGTTCGGTGCTTCGTCGGCAGGCCGTGGTTTTGGAAACTCGCGCGCTCGGCAGCAGCATCAGGCGGACCATCGGAACGTGCCTTCCTTCGGCAGCCTCCCCGGCGGGGCATTTCCAGCAGCTGTGTGCGGTCATAAGGAAGTACCAGGTCAAGGTACGCTAAACTTGCTCTGCTTCTCTACTAATGTTTTCCCGAGAGCGATGTCGATGCATATGGTTACTCAAAAATACACTTTTTTTTTTGTCAGTAGCTCAGAATGTTACTAGCTACACGAGGTAGCTGCTAAATTCTTCGTTGGCCTTTGAGCTACTAAAACATGCTGCGTACAGGCTGTGTCTTGGCGGTGTTTTGGAAACAGGCCGCTAAAATGAGCGTAAGCCCCCTTACTCTTTCAGCTTGAGAAGAGTATTGGAAAGTTACGTCAACCTAACTGCATTATACTTAATTACACGTAACAAGTTATTTAATAGCCTTTATTATAGAAACCGAGGGCTTCAATTTTGCTCATTGGGCTAAAAGTTATTTTGATTTTTAGGTCATATCTGTTTGCCAAAAGAAGCAATATGGATCTACTCGAAGTGTTGTCCGTAGACTTGGGACAATTCTTTCCCTAGAGCCCTACCCAAGACCTTATTTTCAAGTAAGTGATTTATTTTTATACATATGCTTCAACTATTTATATTATCTAGTTCCTTAATGTAGTGATAGCTTTCATGTTTTTTTTTTTGTTTTTTAAGCAAGTGTAGCTGATGTTTTGCATCCTATGCTTACTATTTTCAGCTTGCTTACAGCACTGTTTAAAACTTTTTTGCTGAGGCACAATTTTTAATGTGTACTGAATCCAGTTTCTCTACATGTATGTATGTTTGCTTGTTTGTTAGCTTGTTCAAGACCCATGTCCATTGGATTATGATAAACAAAGCACAGCTCCAACTCCTGTAGCTCCATCACTTGCTGATGTCATGTGGGTGGCACATGATGAGGGGCCTGCATTTGCTAGATTTAGGTAAGTCTGCTGTTCTTTGCTTTCTCCTCCCCTCCACTAAGCCTTTCAGGGTTCTAATTCAACCAACCCTGGAAACTTTGTTTTTAGGGAGTTCCTGCTTACCCAGAAGTTCTTACTGTGTAGAATATTCTCATCTGATGCTGAGTACTGTTTTTCCTCTTTCCAGTAGTGTGTCAGATACGTTACTGGTATTTTAATTTGTGTTTTCACTCAAAAAGTATTTTGTGAGAGAGGGAATTTAAGGGAAACATATGTTGCAACGTATCGTAAAATTATTCTTACTGATATCACTTTAGCTTGTAAACATTATAAAGGGGAAAACACACAAAAATATTTAAATGTCTCCTTTTGAATTTGATTACTACAGTACTATCTGTACTACCTTGGCTGTTGCTTTGGACAGAAAAACATAATTTAGAATAGAATAATTTCAGTTGGAAGGGACTTACAAAGATTATCAAGTCCAATTGTCAGACTACTTCAGGGCTGACCAAAAGTTAAAGCATATCATTAAGAGCATTATCTAAATGCCTCTTAAACATGGACAGGCACAGAGCATCAACCACCTCTCTAGGACGCCTGTTCCAGTGTCTAATTACCCTCTTGGTAAAGAAGTTGTTGCTAATGTCTAGTCTGAACCTCCCTTGATGCAGCTTTGAGCCATTGCCATGCATCCTGTCACTAGATACCAGGGAGAAGACACCATCACCTTCCTCTCTGCTTCACTTCCTCAGGACATTGCCGCCTCAGCCTCCTTTTCTGCAATCTTAACAAACCCAGTGTCCTCAGCCTCTCCTCACAGGACATGCCTTCCAGCCCTTTAACTAGCTTTGTTGCCCTCCTTTGGATGCATTCAAGTACCTGAATATCCTTTTTAAATTGTGGAGCCCAGAGCTGCACACGGTATTCCAGGTGAGGCCACACCACCACTAAATATAGTGGGAAAATCGCCTCTTTTGACCATCCAGCTGTGCTGTGTTTAATGCACCCCAAAATGCCTCTTGCCCTCCTGGTTGCTGGGGCACGCTGCTGGCTTATGCTGAGCCTGCTGTCACCCAGCACGCCCAGGTCCCTTTCTGCTGAGCTGCTCTCAGCCACTTGTCTTCCATTCTATGCCTGTGTCCGACGTTGCTCTGTGCCGGGTGCAGAATGTGGCATTTGCTGTTGTTAAATTTCATGCCACTGATGATAACCCAATGCTCTGATTTATCTAGATCCCTCTGGAAAGCCTCTCAGCCCTCCAGAGTCAGCAGCACCTCCCAGTTTAGTATTGTCAGCAAATTTACTAAGGATGCATTCAACTGCTGAATCCAGATGATTGATAAAAAATATTGAATGGAACTGGCCCAAAGATTGAGCTTTGGCTCAATGAGTGAGTGGCTGCCAGCCAGATGTAGTCCCATTCACTACAAGCCTTTGAGGCCTACAGTTCAGCCAGTTGTTCACACAGCATACTGTGTAACTGTTCATTTCACAGCTGGATGATTTGTCCAGAAGGATATTGTGAGGGACAGTATCAAAAGCCTTGCTAAGATCCAGAAAAACTACATCTACTGCTTTCCCTTCTTCTGCTAAGGGGGTGATCTTGTCATAGAAGGGTATCAAAGTAGTGAGACAAGACTTTTCTTTTTGTGAACCCGCGTTGGCTGGGCCTGATGATTGCGTTATCCTTTAAGTGTCTTTCAGCGGTGCCAGGGATAGTCTTCTCCATAATTTTTCAAGGCAGTTCAACTAACAGGTCTGTAATTTCCAGGGTCTTCTCTCATGTCTTTCTTGTAAATTGAGGTATAATTGGCTATGTTCCAGTCAGTGGGGACCTCCCCAGACTTCCAAGACCTTTGGTAGATACCTGAGAGGGGTCCAGCTATAACATCCACTAACTCCCTCAGTACTCTGGGGTGAATCCCATCTTAATGTTCCTCTACAGGATCTGTTCAAAGTCAGAGGATGAGTCAGAGCCAGAAGCAAGATTAAAATTTGGATACTTGCGCGTCCATATCTATGATGGACAATGTAATTATAGTTCATACTGGCGTGTGTTTGTCCATGGTTTTTGTATACTTCTTGCTGGTAATGAAATCACAAGACACTTAATAAATTCAGATGACACACTTTTATTAGAGAAGTTGTGGTGGTGTTGTGTTTCATCTTGGGATTCCTCAGCTGTTATTGTTGAATTATCAAAGTTGTTTTGCATCAGCTGTAAAATACTACAGAGTAAGAGTATTGCTAAAAGGAACTGTGGCCTGTTTTATCTTGCTTATGCTGCTCTTTAGCTAGTCTAACTCACAGATCCATGGAACTTCATTTTTCCGTTGTTTCCATTCTTTCTTCCTCCTCCTCTTCTGGCTCCTCTTCTGTAGGATGTTTTTCAAGGACAAGTGTTGTAATCCATATCTCTTCCTTCTGAGCTTGTGTGAAGTTTTTTTTGGCAAATCAGAAAACAATGTTGCAGGTGTGGTTAGAAGTAAAAGGATGATGAATGTAAGGAAAAAGGTCTGGTTTTGTTTTAGTCAAAACATAGTGAATTTGGAATAAATAGCGTGAATTTAATTTCTTTATTTCATAGTCTCATTCTGATAGTTTGAGTTTACACTCACTCTGTATTTAAAGGGTATTTCTGCAGGCACAGACTCAAAACAACTTTTAAAATTGAAACCTGAGACTTGTAAGCACAATTCTTTAATGCTATCTGTGTTCAATATGTAGCTTATAGGAGATGAGGTTCTTATTCTGTAAGTATTAAGATTCATGATTATTCTCCAATGTATTTTCTGAAAAATTACAACTTCTTTGCCACTTACAGTGTTCATCTTGCAGAGTTTGATAAATGACTAAAATGTGTGAAGTCTAGTTAAGAGATTGTTATTATCTGACTCTCCCAGCCTTTTATGCCTACTGTTTCATGTAGGGAGGAGGGAGAGGCACCCCAGTTAAATTGAATAGTAACAGCTCAATCCTACGCCATGACCTTGAGATGTATAATCTATCCCTGAGTAAATTATCTGTTTTGATTATGACTGTTCAAGGATTTGTATCTTACTTGAACTGAAGGAGACTTAAAACATTTTTAAGGTTATGAATCACTAAACATTTTCTTAGTTTGCAAATTTTATGTCTTGCTGAATGATGGTAACTTGCTTGGACAGACACTGAACAAGTCTCGATTTCTTTTGCTGGCTGAACCTTTCAAACTGTCTTTTGTTCCTTTCTAGGACTGAATTATGGAGAAAAGAAAAAAGTACAGCTTATCATGATTTACAGCCGTCTATAGATTCCATACCAAGCGTTCCAAAAAACAGTACACGAAAAGACAGTCTTGTTGATCAAGCAGCACTTCAGAAAATTTCTGCGCTTGAAGATGAGCTAACTTTTCTTCGCGCTCAGATTGCCACAATTGTTGCAGCACAGGCACTGGGAAACATTCCGTCACGTAAGCCTTTCTGGTTTGAAGCAAACCAGTTCTTTTCTGCCTTAGAGGTCTTGTTCACAGCTTGCCGTGTCTCTGATATTGATATAGAACATCTCTAACTTCTTCAACTGAAGTTACACCAATGAAATTCAATGAATATTATCACTTAACTATTTGTGCCTTTTGTTTCCCCCCTTTGCGTTCACTCTTTTTATGGCTGTCTTGCCAATTTTGAATGCAGTTAATCCTAAGTGATCTTCATATTCATTTCAATGTTTGTGAAGGAACTTAGTAACAACGCTATTAATAAACTGCCAATTACTGTTTAAAAAAAAATTATCACTTTAGACTTGTGTACCATTTCTGACAAGTAAATAATGGATAAAAATATTCTAAGGGAAGTCAGGTTCAGGATTTAAGAGAAACAAATCCTGCAAATAGTTGTCTAGCCACCTGGAATATCTAAGATAGTTGGTCTCCAATATGAACTGAAATCTTGTAATTTTTTTTCCTCAAGTTCTGAGGTCCCGTTTGTCTTGTGTGCTAACCCCACTGTGGCTGTTGAAACATTTGAACTGGTGCAAGGTAGTTAGATTTATGTGGCACTGTGGAAAGCAAAGTTCAACAGCTCAGGGGCCTCTGTGCTTCAATTTAGTTGTTCTGCTGGCACTTCTTTTGTCTGTTCTCCATTGCACTCTTTATACAGTTCTGTAGTCTATTTTGGTTTGTGGTTTTCTTAGCTGTTGCTTCATCTGGGTTATTCTGACCTTCAGACCATTGAGAATGAACTATATGTATTTGCAGGCTGCTTTCTGTTGCAGGTTCCTGATTTGTCTAGTGCGTAGATCAAAGACACAAGTGGAGAAAATCAGAGCAGCCCAAACCACCTCAAATCAATTATTTCACATGTTCTGAGTCTGTGGCTTTGAAATCAAAATTGTTCTTGGTTTTAAATATAATTGTTTTCTTCTGTGGTATGATGTGTGAGGTCTGTAAGAAAGTGCTTTAAGAGGGCTGTTTTATCTTGACTTAAAACTGAGTCATCCTAGACATTACTTAATATTGTTAATTGCTAAGGTACTACTGACTGTCTAAAATCCCTATTTTTCTTTTATGACTGCATCCAGAAGCCTTTAAAACATTCAGCATTCCAGATGGATCTTACCCAGTGCCAGCCATGACTTCTACGCCATTGTCTGTCTCTCACAATCACTTTGTAATTCCCTCGCCTCCTCCACTTCCTTCTGGTGCACCATCTGGTCTTGATGCTAGTAATTCGGCAATTGAACTTATAAAACAACGCCGTGCTGCAAGAAACAGTGCTTCAACTACAGCTGATAATGCTGATCACCAGAGGACAAAGAGCATTCCTAGTATGATGGATGTTTTGAAAGACCTAAACAAAGTTCAGCTGCGTGCTGTTGAGAGGTGGGTTGAATTGGATGTGTATCTGAGTTATCCGAGACTATGTAACCATCACAGCAGTTAAGTATAAGCAGAGAACACCAAGATGAAACGAGTCATTTAACAAGCACCTACTGCTGACAAACATAAGTTGGCAATGTTTAAGTTCATGGCTTGGAATCTAAGGCACTTGTGGTGTGGCTTTTAGATGCATTTGCAGAATGGTGAATATCACTGTATTTAAATCTAGTCTCCTGCATTAATATACAAATCTCAGGTTTTTTGCATCTTGTGTGTGTGCATGTCTTTTGATTGTGTGTCTTTTTCGTTTTGAGACTGGGTCTATCTGAAAATCACTTACAAAGTTGCCTACGCAGTCACAGGAAGCTGATCTGAAACTTCTTTCATTCACTGTGAAAGGACACTGGAAAACTAACTTATATCCAAAATATTCTGGTTCTAGCTTTGAAGCGTTAAAGGAAATACATGCTGCATCTTATTAAAAATGTTTCATGAGGTTTAAATAGTGCAATTGGATTTTGATATTTTTCATGGTATGCTATTTTAATTTTAAGTACAGTTGACCTTACAAAAATGCTTTACTAAAGACTGTAACACCTCTTCTTGTCAGTGTTGGTCTGCTATGCTAGATGTGATAGGGGTTGTCAGATGTCTTTTCTGAACTTCTGGTTTGCTGAAAAAGTATGCAAGAACAATTGAATCCCTACTGAATAATAGGAGCTCTTAATGTGGGAAGAATGTCGCTTACCAAAGTTGATTGTACTCTTATTTCAGCATTTCCTTAAGTGTGAGCTTTATCCCTGGAAATACTTAGCACAAGTCTTGGGCAAATTATCTATATGCAACTCTAGAGCATACCTTCACACTTCTGATGACATATTTACACAATAAATAAAGCAAATACAAACTGCACTAAGGTAAAACTGTATATCTTAATGTTTCCTTCCATATAATTCCATGTATGGTGAAAGAAAAAAGTGAAATGTTTACAATGTCAATTTTAACCACCATCAGGTTAAGCAGGGGCATATTTAGTAGGAAATAATAGGTGTGTATCTGAAATGCTCCTGGATTTAGGCATCTATCTGAATGCTGAAGGTAGAACTTAACTGAATATTGAGTTAATATCTGCAGTCCTTCCCCCTACCTTTGGGCCTAAGTTATTGTCCGGGGAAAACGTGACCTTTTATAACTTTGCTGGAGATGATAGAAATGATGATAGAAACTATTACAATATTTCAGGCAGCAGTCTGACAGTAGCTTAATGCATGGACTGCAAAGGGAAGACCTCTCTTCTCTGATTCCAGCTTCTACCACTCGAGCACCACCTTACACAGTGGGCAAGTGCTCTGACAGCTTGACTCTGTATGAAGAGTGAACTCGGTCCTTTCAGGGTTTGTGTTAAATGACATCTTCTGTAACCACCAGACTTAAACTCACTGCTGTTATTGTGTGTTAGGAACAACTCATTGGTGTGGAAGTCACACTTTTTACTAGCAAAATGTATTTCTAGATTTGTTTCAAATATCTCAGTGCTTAGGATGGCTTTTTTATGATTATTTTCTTGGGACTGTTTTCTTAGGGACTAATTTCCAAATTTATGTTAGGCTTTGGGGTGCTAGGCACTGTTTTGATTTTGTGTCTTTTCGCTGTCTTGATAGAAAAATTGTTCTCAACAAATTCAAAAAATTAGAATACAAACTACTTTTTCTAATTTTTGCCTATAAATGTTTCATATTTGGATGCACAGGTGCTTACTTGGAGGGAGAAACTCTTTGAAGCCTTCATACCAAATTTGATGATAAATTTTTTTGATAATGAAACTTGAGTTCAGATGTGATTTATAAATGGGGCTTTATGGTCACCTGGATGTATATTTTACTTAAATGAGGTGGTGGTTTTCTTTAAATATAGTTGCTCTGAGAAATTTAATAAATTTTTTCTTTCTTCTGAAACTGTAGAAAGACATACTGTTCTGAACTGAAAATTAATGAAATTTAAATCAAATTGTGTTGAAAAAGGTTATGAAATATGTTAATAGGTATCTCCCACTAATATGCCTTAATATAGCTTATAAACGAAACCTGCTGTGAAAACTTTTTTTTTTTTTAATTATTATTACTTTAACATTTTATGCTGAATTACTGCCAATTTTCTTTAGGGAACAGCATCAAGTTGTATTTTTGAGCTAAGAATCTGGCTGATAATATTTTAGGAGGTACTGTTATTATCCTGTTTTGTGAATTGCTGTAAAACAACATAAGCAGCATTATTTGTGTGATCAAGGATTTATAGGATAAGATATACAAAAGTTGTCTCTTGGGATTTTAGACCACTAAGCACAGGGTTAATGGCAGGAGATAATAAATTTTCTTTCTTTGTAGGTCTCCTGGAGGTACTCCTCTTTCTAAACCCAAAAAAAGGCGAAGTTCAGACTGGGATCCAGTTGCTCTACTAACTCATGCACTGAAACAGAAATTTGCACATAAATATGAAGATGATGATGATTCACTGGACAAAGAAAATAGATCTTTTGATAGCTCTCCATTTTCTAGTCCAGAGATTCCACTGGTAAGTTTTTATATAAGAACGTGTTTTTATATTCTTGAAATGACCGCAGTTTTCATGGATAGTAGTAAGGGTTTTATGAGTCTGCAATTTTTCTACAATGTTTTTAAGCCATCAGCTTAGTTGCTTCTTTCAAGTATAATCAAGGCAGAAAATCTTAAAGATTTATTATTGTGGATGGATGTAGGCTGGTAAATACACTTCTAGATGTAGCAAGAAGAAAAACATTGACTTCAAAAATTCAGCTCATGATTGATTGAACTGTGGACATTTGCTTGATGGTAACTAGCAGGTATTAACATGTAGAAACTGTATGTGTAGTTAATAATACTGACTATTAATTAGGTAACTAATTTTACAAATAAAGGTGCCAGGAAGGTAACAGACGTTTGCCTAGCATGTGCTGTGTGTTCAGAAAACAAAATGAAAGCATTGGGTTTAGCATTTTCCCTCTTGTGGCAGCATCATTTCCACACACTGTGTATCTTTATTCTGAATAAAGATTCTGAACGTTGTTGCAGAGCCCCTGAAAAATACAGTCTTTGCTATGAACAAGAAAATTGCAGTAGACAGAGCCAGCAGACTAAGATGATTCTGAGTGCTGGTTGCTGTAGAGCAGTCTGCAAGCTACTTTAACTTCTGCAGTCCAGCGGGTGCTGGTGGTTATTCACTAGAGACATCTGTAAACCTCAGAGCTGTTTAGATAGGACAGATAGAAGTAGGTGGCAGTAATTTAAACTGTCTCTCTCTGCTTAGCGATTTCATCTTTATATGTTAAGAGTGAGATACAGAATCTTGTATTTGGTACTGTGCTATTTTTTAGCCTAATGGAGGAAAATAACATTGCAAAACATATCATGGAAATCCAGACATTCTTTGAAGCCTGCAGCTATACTCATGTTTAGCTGCTTGACTGAAAATTTAAAGAAAACTAAGATGTGTGTTTCTATTTCCATCTATAACAATTCTTTTTTGAAAAATTTCAGCTGGCACACAGGTTTTTGCAAGTGAAATTTAGCATATATTTTACACAGACTGTAGTGAGTCAACAGCTTTGGTGCAGTCTTAATAAATTTCCCTGTTGACAATTGTGTTTTATTTATATATAAAGGAAAAATTGGAAACTTGTTAAAAACAGCCAGGCTTGCATTTTGGATGCTGCAGACCATTGCATTGGATGGCTAACATACCTGATTCTAGATATGAAGATTGAAGTTAGATCCTGGGAGAGCTTGTTTATGGATCAGCTTTTGTTCCAGGATCTAACAGCTGAATTACAAAGTCCTGGAAGATGGTCTGATTATGGCCAGGATGCTCTGGAGTAGATAAAGAAAGATGGGCTTTTTTGGTTGAAGTAGAGGCTTGGTTGCAAGATCATGCTTATTCTAGTTGTTCATCCTTGAGTGTTCTAAAGAATAAATGTATGTAAAGCAATTTCACAGGCATATTATCTTATTCTTCCTAGGTTAACTGAAGGGTAAAAATTCAACCTGTCCTTAACTGTCTTTCAAACTGTCTATTGATGTTTATAAACATCTTCTCATTCAGTTGTCTTCGATATAATTTTATCTAATTCCATCCCTACTGGCCAGGTTGGACGTTGCAGCCTGAAGCCAAATGCAAATTCTAGCCTCGTAAGAACCGATGAAGTTAAACAAGTGTCAACATGGAAAGTGAGAGCTCATATTTAACTGATGGAGACTTCTGAGGAAGCTTCGTAGTGTGTGTAAGTGGCAGGCCCACTTTGTGAAACTGCTGTAATGTGTTCTAGAACGTATCTGTCCTATGCTGTTTAAGTTTGGGTTGTAGGGCTTGTAAAATTGCCTCTTCCTTCTCCTTAAGTTCCCCAGCAGCCAAACTTGTGAGTGTGATGCTTTATGAGAAGCACACAACCAAAAAAAAGGGTTTTGTTACTATGAAGCACTGTGTCTGAAACCTGGGAAAATGGGAAATGCAGGAAAGAAATGTGTGTGAAAGAAAAGTAATTATTGGTGTGGCAGCTTAGGTGAGCGCCGTGTCTACACTTCACTGTAAATATTGAAGAAGTGTAAACTTGTGGAGTGTATTATGTATAGTTGACTGTATATAACTAATAGTAGCTAATACTGTGTTACAGTTTCCTCAGCTTTCTTTGCAGTTTGCTAATGCAACTTCTTCCGTATGCAAGCAATATTCTAACTTGTTTGGGGTCAGTAGAGAAACTTTTTTTGTGTGTGAATATGTTTGTGAAACTTTGTCCAGCTGTAAGGACACTGCAGGCTGTCTGTTAAATGCCTATAATATGGGGGAGTTGTCTTCTGAGACACAAAAGACCTTGTAGAGAGATCTGCTAGCACATAGTCTAAATTCCACGTGTAAATAAACACTAACTGTGTTATCTCTCTGCTTGGCTTCTCTGTATGAAGTCTGTTTCATTCACAGAGTTTATAAAATAAAATTTCCTTTGTATCATAGATGTGTGTGGTAGTGACATTTTTGTCTTGCAGACTCTCTTGTATCTTAAGAGCTGACCGTATTAGAAAACTTCTTAAATTGTATTATCTAAAATTAATTAAAAGAGCTTACATTTTTCCTGCCAGAGTACTTGGAGTCCCTTATTTACAAATTTGTTATAATCCACTGCTTACAATAGCTGCGTTCATTTAATCTATTGTCTAATGATCCAGATGTGTAAAAACCAAAATCTTATCAATTGAATTGTGGACTGTGTCCCTTATATGTTCTCTGCATCTTCTATTTCCCTACCCACTTACACAGAGTAGAATGGCATCTGGATTCCCTGTTACTGCCAAGTCTTATTTGCACAGTTGTTAGAAATTACTGTTCAAATCCTATACTTCTGTTTTAATTTCAGAAGTTACCTTTTGACTAAAATTGGAGCTTATGACTGAACTATTGTCCAGGTTTTGGCTGGGAGGCTGGGTTTAACCACAACAACTGTCTTGTTTCTTAAATCATGTCTTCTAGATGTTTTTTCCTGAGTTTAGTAACTATTAAACTTTAACACATTCACATTCCTGTCACAGTCCATAACAGCCTGACCTTACCTTTCTCTCTGCTCCAAATATGCATTTGCTACATTTTCTACCTAAACTTCAGAACTGCTATGAAATCCACACAAAATAGCCAGCTTGGCCGTCCTCTGTCAAAGCTCTCAGTTATCTCTTGGCTGCTGCTCTGAAATACTAGGGCAGCAGGGAACAACAGTAAAGGAAGTCCATGAGCACATGCAGAAGAGGATATCAGGGCAAGTGGGTCCTGTTGAGTGTAAAGCTTGTGAAAGAGCTCCCTTTTGCTTGGTATGTGAAGTGTGAAGAGGTGGAACAAGTTCTCTCTTCTGTTATGTCACCATTCATAAATCCAGGGGATCTTTGGATTTGTGACCATTCTGTTGAGACAGACAAATGTGAAGGTGGAATTCCTCCTGTGAGAGCGAGTTAATTTGGGAAGCTCTGGATATAGCACTCTTCTCTCCTACAACCGATTATGGGATCAGCAGTTCCTTTTCTTTGGGAAGAACTACTGTTTTGAACTCTTCTTGTGTGCTGCTTCTGTTCTCTCCAGACTTCAATCATTCAAGTGCAAGTTTGGCCTACAAGAGCAGATCACAGTAGGGATTTTGAATTTGGAAGTGGATTCCCATCTCTTGAGAAATTTCTCCACAATTTCTCTTGGTGTCACTTAAGCCAAAGATCTAGTGTCAGACTTCAGAAGCATCTAGAAATGTTAGTGACCTGTTTGGCCCTCCAGGTTATCGGGTCCTCTTTCTGTCAAAGTGAATTGTGCTATAATGTAGTTTGTATAGTTGATCTGCTTCCTTAGAGGTGGGGGGGGAAGTCATGGGCCCTGTCGTGTTCCGCCCTCCCCCCCCAAGCTGTGTACCACCTACACATGTTAGGAGAACAGATTCTTTGCTTTATGTAGTTCCAGATGTAAATTAGATGAGGCAATGAACCCTGGCATACCTTCAGAAGTCTGGGGGAGGCATCTACTAACATCTGACAGTTTTCAGTACTAAGAAGTTACAAAACTTAGAGTGATGTTCAGTAATGAAAATGTTAGCACTTCATTGCAGAGGAGATTTTTCTCCTTTTCAGGATGAATAAGACTTTGCTTTGTCATCTTATTTTCTTTGACTAGAACACCTGTATCAACAACCTGGAAGCAACTTGATGTTCTCTAAGGTTATCCACGCCCTGTTTACCTACAAATAACCTAGTTTACGTAAGGTCCCTGACTGAACTGCCCAGTCGCAATACAACTCCTAGCAATGCAGGGGTAAGTGAGGAGACTCAGGAGGATGTTCCAGCAGACCAGTACAGTATGCAGTCTTGTGCCTTTGTATTCTTATCTCTGGAGAAGTCTGGAAAGTTTATTCTCCTACCACTCTGAGGAGTTTTTGGGTGGGATTTCTTCCTTCAGGAGCTGCTGGGGATGTCTCCGGAATAAGTTATTTTCCTCACTAGAAAGCCTATGAAAGACCTATAGGATATCCAGTTTTTGAATTGATAAAACTGAAACAAGATTAAATTTATTTCAAATATTTTAAGTAAATAGGGCTAGAAGGGAAAGTACAATGTGGTTGTTTAAAAGCACTCTAAGGATTTTTCCCTAGGAGATCCTAAAAGATTCATATTCTCTATTTGGGTTTTCCATTGCAAGACTAATAAATAAAATTACCTGAACTATAAGAATATCACCTTTTGCTGACGAATTCCCATAGGATACATGACCTATCTTGATACTTATTACTTGTGATGAACAATTTATATGTAATTTGTAGGTACAAATACAAATAGGTAGAGTACGGGGGAAAAGCACAGCAGAGAAAGTGTAACAGTATCTACTGCCCTGGGTCTATTCCTCTTTTCAGGACTTGATTACATTGTTCTTTAGTCCTACTTAAATAACAATTATGTATGGGGCTATTGCAAAAGCCTAATTGACAAACGGATCTTGTTAAACAGGTTAGACCTTTGACTTACTGATCTGAACTCTTGGGGTAAGTGCTGAGGGCAAGTAACTGGTGTCCCAGTGTTAGTAAGGCCTTCAGCCAGATTTCGCTTCTGCTTTATCTGTCTACCAGTGGTTGTAGGTATCCTGGAGACGTTCATGATCCTGATTCCTGTAATAGTTTCAGAGACAGATCCCCAGGTAATCTGTTAATGTTTTTCACAGTGACACTGACTTCAGCTACATCTCTATTACCTTCTGGGTTTATCTAAACCTATGAATTATGTGTATGATACTTTAGAGCACTGTTGTTGCATGCATGTGTGAAATTTGAATAGTTTGCAGATTCTGTTCCAACACTTAAGACTGCCATCACTTGTCTGAAAGACAAATAGAAAAAAACCCTAAGCCTTCCTAAAGTTTTCCAGTGGTCAAAATTGGCAGTATAACCCTTCTGGGATGAGAGAAACAAATGAAAATTTGACATTCATATTATCTTCAGACAGTAGCATGATTTGATTTAGTAACTTGCAGTTAAAGAGTTGTTTTAAGATACAAGGCCTTGTTATTACAACTCTAAGTGAGAAAATATTTTATTTTCCTGAACAGCATTGTCCTTAACATTAGCAGTTTAAGTTTTTTTCTCTTTCTGAGGTGTATATATTCATGATACTAAACAGTGTGGCTTTGAGAGTGTACTGCTATGTAGTCTTATGTATAGTTTAATGGACATTAATGAAGAATTGCTTTAATTCTTTTGTTTAGACATTGAGATTTTATAAATCTATTTCTTCTGTAAATATATAAATTTGTTATAAAATACAAAAAATATGTTCTTCAATATAATTTGATAACTTATTCAATCAATCAGATTTTTATTTCTAATTCAATACAGCCATTATCATTGCAGTTTTCTAGAGCTTCAGAGTCTGGACTTGTAGAATTTATACTTTTCATAGAATCACAGAATGGTTTGGGTTGGAAGGGACCTTAAAGCTCATCTGGTTCCAACCCCCCTGCTGTAGGCAGGGATGCCACCCACTAGATCAGGTTGGCAAGGGCCCTATCCCTAACCTGGCCTTGAACACCTCCAGGGATGGGGCATCCACAACTTCACTGGGCAACCTGTTCCAGTGCCTCACCACCCTCTGAGTAAAGAATTTCCTCCTAACATCTCATCTAAATCTCCCCTCTTTAAGTTTAAAACCATTCCCCCTTGTCCTATCACTATCTGCCTGAGTAAAAAGTTGTTCTCCAACTTTTTTACAAGCCCCCTTTAAGTACTGAAAGGCCACAATGAGGTCTCCCTGGAGCCTTCCCTTCTCCAGGCTGAACACCCCCAGCTCTCTCAGCCTTTCTTCATAGGAGAGATGCTCCAGCCCTCGGATCATCTTTGTGGCCCTCCTCTGGACCCATTCTAACAGGTCCACATCCTTCTGGTGCTGGGGGCCCTAGACCTGGATGCAGTACTCCAAGTGAGGGCAGAGCAGAGGGGGACAATCACCTACCTCGACCTGCTAGCCACTCCTCTGTTGATGCAGCCCAGGACACAACTGGCCTTCTGGGCTGCAAGCGCACACTGCTGGCTCATGTCAAGCTTTTCATCCACCAGAACCCCCAAGTCCCTCTCCACAGGCCTGCTGTCAATGAGTTCTTCTCCCAGCCTGTACTTATGTCTGGGATTGCCCCGACCCAGGTGCAGCACCTTGTTATAAAATCACAATTAGAATACTTTACCCAATATACAAGATCAGCTAACTTCAGGTGGAATGTCTTGAAAATTGTGCTAAGGTTTTTGAAATGAACTGGTGTAAGCAACAGTTCCTTTAGGAATCTGATGCAGCCTTGAAGGCTTGCTGGTTCTTTTAAAGTTTTAATGACAAACCTGTAGAATTTGAAGACTGACAGGGTCCAAGACTGTAAAACCAAGCAGATTTTCACATACATGTATTTTTTATCCTGCTTTATATTCTTTATTTTTCAGTGCTAGTGCCCACCATTTCATAAATTTCTGCTCACGTGTCAGCACACAACTCATTCTTTTCCCTTTTATCTTGTTTAGGAGAATTACTGCGAGATGCAGAAAATGCTTCTTGAAACTTTTGAAGTGTAAGTCTAGGCATTAATTACCAAATTCTTTCAAAGTACCTGTAAAGTGAACTTTTCATAATTGACTTCGTAGAGTCTAAATGGTAGTTAAAAAATTTATAAGACTAATAGGACTAACTAAGACTAAATAAATAAGATTAAATTTGGACTAACTCCTATTAAAATTCTTGATTTTGTGATTCTGTTTGAATTCTAAACTACTGAACTGATTCATATTTTTGGAGGTATTTTGAAGGAACATACAACGTACTTTTTGTAATCTATAATTATTTGGCAGAGGACTGTTTTGCCTGTTCATCTGTGAGCAGGTGTTAATAAAATAGCTATCTTCTCTATATAATATATAGCTATATCTTCTGTATAATAATAACAGATAACTGATACTAACCCATGTGTTTTTAATTTATGCTAGGACATCTCAAAATTAAGTTACAAATAAATAAGGTCATTTGGCCTATGTTTAACAGAACTAGAAAAGAACTGACGGAAAATCAGAGGACTCAATCTGTCAAGAATAATTTTTAATAATTCAGAAGACTTGATGAACCCATTTGGGAAATTTGGGCACTTAATTATGAATATGAATCCTAATTCATTCAAATCTTCATGAAAGCACCTAAAATAGGTATTTGAACTTGCCATCCTAGCATAAATGAAGATTCTAAAACCTTAAGAGATCTTTTTCTTTAAATTCAAGTGTTATGTTTTGTAATTGGAGTTTGGAGTAGTAGTTTGATTTGCAATATCACAACTTTGTTTTACCTAGCTATTATCTAGCTATTCAGCTGAGAAATATTTTTGATTGTGCTAGACATTAGTTTCCACAGTATTATTTATTTAGAGAATTAGTTCTAACAACTAATTATAATAATCAAAAGTCCTTCTTCTGATATTCGTTATTTTTCCCAATAATCCTGTCAGCAGGATCTTTCCTTCTGCAATGGGAATTTGATTTGTTTTGCTTGTTGAAAGAAAAACAATGTGGTCCTTTTGTTCCAGCTATATTTGTAATCCGCTTTACATTTTAATTTCTGAGTATATCTTTATTCAGGCTCTTTGCCTGAAGGGCTGAAGAAGCCTCTAAAAGCAGGTTATTTATGTGTGTGAGCAGAAGTGTTCAGACTTTTGTTTTTATTGTCATTGGAATAGAAATATTCACAGCTCTCGTTTAAGGCTAATAAAGGCATTTAACTTCCATGGTTCAGAGAACCAAAAGCAGGAGCCTAAATTGCTCTTTTTAGGCAACAGAGAGGTAACACAGTGTGCAGGGTGGAGTTGGCACTGGCTACAGTAAACCCCCTAACCAGGAAAAAATATCTTAGAATAAAACAAATTTGAAGTTTTTGAAAATCATTGATGAAAATAGTTGATAGGTTTTGTGGCTGAACTGCATGTAGTTAACCACAAGAGAGCAGTGTTATACCAGATCTATGTTGTAAATCTGAACTCTAAAAGTAATTTTGCTTTGTCAGTGACAGGTCTAACAGCAAAATTTTAATCCCTTTACATTTTTGTCTTTTAGTGATACTCACTAAATCGTAGAGGTACATGCTTCTAATGTAACATAACATAACTAGTGTTATGGTGAACTATATTTATGTGTAATTGGATTAATAAGAATTCAACATGAGGCTAATTTATTCTTATCCACAAAATAAACCTGCTATTTCATTTTCCTAAATGTTTAGCATCTAGGAGAACAGACAGAAGATTTTATGTGGTGAGTTAAAGAGCTTAATCTGGCAGAAAGCTTTTCCTGAAGAAATATCCTCTCATATCCTATGTAAAAAGACTTTTGGAGAAAATTTCTGTTTGTGATGTACTACATGTATAATGAGCATTGCTACTGAATTGAATGGATTTTTATAAATAACTTTTAGATTATACCAGAGAAAATATATTGCTACTTACCGATTAAATATCAAAGGGACCATCTGGCATTAAAAAAAGAAAAATCAAATTTTTCTTTCAGATGAAAGGTTATACTCTGCTCCTGTAAGCATTCACATCCTTTGTTCTTCACGTGTAAATAATTATTTGAACAAGTTTAGATGTACTCTTAAGGCTGAGTAAGAGTAAATTTGCAGGATTGGGCAAAGTTCAACCTTCAGTAATGCTTCTGGATCACTATTGATTTCATTAGAGTTGCTGCAGTGAAATTTAACACAGCATTTGGCTACATATTAAATAAGGAGTATCTTACCTATCCTCTCACCTTGAACTGTAGAGAACTTAAGATATGGTCTATTGGTCTGCTACAAGAAACTAAGCTGAAAACAGCAAGATTTCATCTTCCTGAAGTTAGCTTTATGATAGTTTGCTGAACCTGTAGAACATAATCTAGAAACAAAGAATAGCTTGGCTGCCACATTTAGGTGAAGGTGTCTGTTCCTGTCTTGTTTTTCAGAATTAGAGCCACCTGCTATAATGCAGAGCGAGCCACTGAGCAACAGCTGCTGGTAAAAAGGAGTAGAAAGAAATTCCAAGTAAGCTGAGTTTTAGTTTCTTCACATTTTGTTGTTGCCTTGCAGTTGTTTGATGTGCTGTGACCTTATAGTTCGCAGCCTGTGAGTATTGTTTTTTAGGTAGTGGGAACTGTAGAAATCTCTTTTAAAAGTTACAAAAAAACAGTATTGGTCATTGAGATTGGTTGTCTGTGCTACTACTGGTGAGTTTTTTCTTTGTCCGTCAGAATGCTGTTATTCTGTATGTGTGTTCTGTTGTTTGTTACTTATTTTGTCTGAATGGTATTTTAGTTGTCCTTCTTCCATTACCCTTTTTCTAGTAATTATATTGCTTGAATTATATACTATATTTGATTGTCATCTACTGAGGCAGACTTGATAAACTAGGCTGTTTTTGTTATGCTCTTTCCTTACTTGTGAGGAAGTGTTTCTGAATAGAGGTCAAGCTCAATGTTCTTGTTTTTAATTTTGTTAAGTTAGGAGCTGCCGTACCAGCATGTACAGTGGGAAAGTAATCTGAAAGTCAGTGTTTTGTAATAATAAAAATATCTGGTTTGAAGTTTTAATTTGATTTGACTCAGGTGAAATGTGGGCATTATCAACAGTCCCTGTTCCCTGTTCCTTATCTGCCTGATTGACCTTTCAAATGTTTTTGAACTGGTGGTGTTTGCTTCTATTCCTCTTGTATGCACTGTCTGTGTTTATACGGATTATAATAAGGTTTGCTTGTTGCAGTTCTACAAGGGTCTATTTTTTTTTTCTCCAAAACTTCTAGTAAGTCTTCAGTCCCTTTGTTATTACTCAGTAGTGGCATAGACTTTTTTAAGATTTGAAGAGTATACTTTGTGTTTTGTATGTTAGAACAATGAGGCTGCTGGTGAAACTGATTTCTACAAAATAGCTTGCTCTATAACCTAGTTTGTCAGTAATATCTCTTTTTTTTTTTTTTTGATGTTGAGTTAGATTTTTGAGGTCATAAATAGAGAAATATTAACATCTGATAAACTAAACAAACGGAATTAAGGCAATCCCGCTACGTGCTTTGTGAGCTACTAGAGCTGCTGCTAGGAGAATAGCCGGTTAACAGTACCCAAAGCTAGTAGTTGCCTGGGAAACCCACAGAAACTTGTTCTACACATCTGTACAAATTCACTATCTTTTTCTTTCCTGTAGTCCCCCTTCTCCCCTCTGTAGCATAATAAGGAGGAGGTTGCATCTTGATCGTAGGACCAAGTCTTTCCTTATTCTCCAGCATGCTGGTTTCCCATACAATCAAGACCAGTGATATGTGGCCAAACCTTGTCTGAGCACAATAATCGTGAAGAGTTGACCTGATGTGAGTCAAGGATCATGAACATCACATGTGGTAATGGTCACTTGTGCTTTAATTTGGAAGTTATTGCTGATCTGTTGATTAAACAAGAATCAAATGTCTCATGAGTTGCTTAGATTTTAGGAAAAATGAAAAGTATTTGCTTCAAAAAAAACAGTCATTTTTTACTAATAAAGTAATTCTTCTCTAACTGAGGAATAAGTTAAACTCTGCTTGCTAGGGAAAAAAAAAACCTTAAACTGCAGATGATTAACCAATTTGAATCTGCAGTTTCTAAAGAAGTTGGCTGAAGGAGGCATCTGGCCTTGTATGTTCATTTTGCATAAACCTTGGAAAACTATTGTGGCATCTACATTTTCTTCTTAAGAAAAATGGGGTAAACCAGGTAACTATAGGTCGATTATCACGTGTCAGTTCTAGGCTAAAAGATTGAATATGTGTGGTGGGATCCTATTGCAGCTTTGGAAATGCCTAGGTAACTGGAGTAATCTCTTATAGCTTCATTAGAAAATAGATCTTTTAAATCACCTTTGACAAAAATAACTGTAATATAATGTGTATTGTTAATTAAAATATAGCCTTCATATTATCCATAAAATATATGTTAAATGGATGTAGAACTGATTAAGTGCCAGATAATAGTAATCACTGAAAGGAAGTGTTTCTGCTAGGATTATGGGAAATTGTTCTAGGTTAATGCAATTCCATATTTTTAGTAATGAATTTGTGGATAATTTAAGAAAAAAGAAATTACATTGTGAGAAATAATGAAGACAGGAACAATAACACAAAGCCATAATGATAATAATGTGGTAAGTTAGGTCTTCAGAAACAGAGTACATTCTAGTACAGTTGGATGGAAAGTGATAAAGGAGTTCTGTTCAAATTGTTCAAATTTATAGTTTGTGGTACTGTATTCTTCAGAAACAGAAAGTCTGTTTCTGTTTGCAGTGACCCGATATGGCTGTGAATTCATGAAAAGAAATAATAATTAAAAAAAAAAGGTACTAAAAGCCTTTTTTCCTGACACAGAGAAACATAATACTAACCAGTAGCAGGAAGTGAAAGCTAGAATAATTTAAGTGAGAGTTCATTTCAACAATGAGCATGACATCCACAATGGGAAGTGATGACTTCTCATTACTTGTTCTCTATACTAGAACCCAAAACTCATTCTACAGTGAACCCACTACAGAGTAAAAGAAATAAGCAACACCCCCTGCCAAATAAATAAATAAATAAATAAATAAAAACCCCTATGACTTCTAGATGATCAAGGCTTACTACATTTGAAAGCTCAGGTCTCGGGTGTATGAATATGTTAGGTGAACTTGCTAAGAGATTTTCTTGGCTGAGTTACTTCTCAACCAATGGTGCATTCTTTTTTTCAGTTTAATTAGGAGTCCCTTATATTACTTTCCACAGAGAGGCTTTGAAGTATGTTTATTTTCTAATGTATTTATCATAGCTTGTCTGACAAAAAGACCATCTTTTACTAAAGCTATTTATATCTTTTACATTTTAAAAGTACTTTCAGTTTCAGAGGGAGGAGTCTGTGCTACTTCTGAAGGTGCAGCTCTACTGATTTTCAGAGCTTTAAGAAGAATCCATACTCTGATCGATCCCAGTAAAATTTAAGTTTGTAGATGTGCTGTGCCAGCTGAAAAATGACATCTGCATTATTATATAAGATGTTCCTGAGAGCAATATAACACCCACAGGCAAAACTCTAAGCTGTCAAGTAACTCAAGAGTGATGATGTAAGCTCTCCCTTTAAATTAATGATACTGAGGTACCAGAAAGAAAGAACTGTAGCTGGACTGGTGAAGGAGCAAACTCTTTCCCAGAAGAAAACATCAAAATGTATGTTTTTTTTTCTTTTTTTTTTTTTTTTAAAGGTACTTCCTATAGCTTATCATTTCACTTTTTCCATAAAGCTGAAGCAGATTAACTACTTCATCATTAAAGTAAATGCTCTCCTTTCAAATCTAGTTCTCTACAGGATCTGTGGTGATTTTCTTCTTGAGTTTTGAAGTAATGTGAATTTGTTATTAAATTATATATTTTATGGAGACTTGTGGTGGGAGCAGTATTGTTTGTGACTCTTGTAGGGTTCTGATCTAGAAGTAGACTGCTCCAAAGTATTACCAAAGTGCAAATAAATAAATTCCGTCTTTAGCTAACACTTCATGTACAACATGACTATTGAGCTATAAGAGTAAAAAATGCCAGATTATTTTGTATGCATGCTATACTTGAAAGTCCAGGTTCTGCAAACATGTAGGCTTAAGTAGTGGAACTGCTCAGAAAGGAAACGAAGGCTATTGGTAATGTAAGGTTATGTTTTGGTATGTTTAGGTCTTGTGCAGAGGCAGGATTTGGCAAAGAAAGATTAAGTTCAAACTCTTTTCCTACACTCCTTCCTAAGCAAACATTAATGGTAATACATTAACAATGAACCCTTAAAACTAGGAAACTGAAATGTATACAATAATATCTTAAAAAAAAAAAAAAAAAAGTTTCATACTGTTGTGAAATGTGTTTAATAAAACGTGTGACAGGAATTGAAGCTGACCTGAGCCTCAGGAGAATTTTTCTCTTGAAATCAAGAAGGCAGGTTTTATTAGAATAAAATCTTCATGGTTTTGACTGGGGAGAACTCAGAAATGACCAAGGAATACAGCAATAGAAAGGGGGGTTGGAAGTATCTCTTCTTCTGCCTGTTGTGCCCTTCCATGCGAGTCCTTGATTCCACTTAACTCAGTATCTTTGTGAGTTGCGGTGAAGTCTCTTAGACCCCTCTCATGTCTACGTGCCAGCAATGCATCACAACAATTTTGTTACTCACTGTGTTCCCTAACTGAGCAGTGAGCTTCTTGCTATGGCTCTCTTGCATAAAATACCCTACAGTCTCTGACCTTTCTTTCTTCCAGCCCAGTCTGGAGCATCTCAGAGAAGGAAGAATTCCCCCCCTATTTTGAGGTGTGTGGGAGAAAGTCACTCAGCTTTTTAAAAGACCATAACATATAATTGGGAACATATTAAATAAATACCGTAGTTTCCAAAAGTAAATTATTCTTGTCTTGCTTGTGGCTAGTTGTTGTCTTTGATAAGCTGGTTGTGATTAGGTGTGCACAAGGGTCCTAAGAAGGTAAAAATGGGGCCTTGGTAGTAAGTTTTAGTTGGCTCCAGACTGGACTCCTGAGAGTGAACACAGAGGACCTGTGAGAGTCGAGTGCAGCAGGAAGACTACACAGCTTCTTATCCAGGTTTCTTCACTTTCGTCCACTAATACCTTCAGGTGATATAATTAGTATGTGTATTATCTTTGTAGCTACAATGAAGGTAAATATAGGAAGCGTATTTGCTATGCTAAAACTTTTATACAAACCATTATTCACCTAAGACATACGGTGTGCCAAAGTCAGTTAGCTATTTTGAGAGCTGAATTATTCATCCAACATCATGATTAACTTTGTATTTAACTTATATTTCTTAGTTTGTTTAATGTCAGTCTTTATGTAAGCAGTCTTCAGGTAGCAGCATTTTTGAGGAAGGTTTCCCTTTAATGTGGGAGTCAGAGCAGTTAGCATACACAATGTGCATCTTAATTAGGCCTTAGCGTTAATAATAAAAGGTAGTTCAAGACACACAGTGCACATGGCCACTCCTTAATGATTCTTGAAGTACTGGGAGAAATATTGGTGTTGACTTTTGATGCATGGAGGGAAATGAGTTGGGAGTAGGTTCTATAAAGGGCAGTAGCAATGTCCTGAGGTACTTGTCATACGCGTGGAACCATGTCCCAGAGAAACAACACATTTTAAATGAAGTAATTCTGCTTGTGTTTCGGTCTGTCAGTTGACGATACCAATATCCTTTTTTTTTTCTCTCTCTAAAAATTGCATTGAAATATATTTATCCGATGCAAAGCATGCAAGATACAAAAAATGTGGTCTTCGGGAAAAAAATTATCTTTCTTGTTGAATCTGACCCTGAATCTACCATATTTTTTAGTACTTCCCATTTTCTTTGGATTATGATTGATTGAAGTGACTAGCCCTGAGTTTGCCTCTAGATGTTGGTACGTCCTGTTACAGAAATGAGGCTAGGCACCAAGTACGTGTGTAGGTGCAGCTATAGATTTATTTTCTTTGCAGCTATATTTCTTCCATGCACATGCTTATGCATGAACTAAGTTCATAGGAATCCTCTGCATATACAAATAAAAGCTTTGGATTTGGACTGTAACAGTTGCTGACCTGCATTAGTACGTCATGAAAACTTCATTCTAAACTAAATG
Organism: Anseranas semipalmata; assembly: GCA_013399115.1. Classification (NCBI taxonomy): domain Eukaryota; kingdom Metazoa; phylum Chordata; class Aves; order Anseriformes; family Anseranatidae; genus Anseranas; species Anseranas semipalmata. The sequence continues at coordinate 596,067 of VXAA01006355.1, forward strand.
TTCATTTAAGTCTTAAAGTACATTTTCTCCAAGGCTATGATTTTAGTAGTACTTGTTTTTATCCATGGATTTTCTTTTTGTTTATGTAAATGTTCAGCCCTCTTTAACCTTAAATCACATAGCCAAATTTAAATGTTTTCTTGTAACAGCAACTTCCAAATGTATTTTTTTACTTTGTTGTCCCTTGCTTTTATGTTTGGATTTGGGAAAACAGAAGCTCTCAATCTAACTGTTCAATTGTTCTTTCTTTTTTATAGGTGGTACTAAGGAAGCTAGTCGTGTGTTTCCCCCCCCGCCCCCCGCCTCTGTTTTCCTCTTTCTCCTCTCTTGAATTTTTTCATGATTCAGATAGCTTTTTCCCACCCTTCTTTGCACTTCCCACTGTTGTACTTGCACTTTCTGGAGACATGGATTTGTATGAAAGCGATGGCATAGAATTTATCTCCGGGCAGTGGGGGAGGTGGAGATAATAGTATAACTCCTCTTTAGCCCTGTTCAAATGAATTCTAGTACTCCATTTTAGTTACAGTTTCTTATGACATCCAGGTCCACTTCCTAATCTAGTACAAGATGTTTATAACCCTGTAGGGCATAGTATTCAACACTTTTCTCTAAAGCATTTTCACATAAAATTATCTGACATGAAATTCATCTGTTGTTGTAATATTCACTTCCATGTGTGTTTAGGTCTACATGATGCTGTCTAGACACTCAAGGTAGCTTTTAGCAAGCAGTGCTGCTAGTAGCAAAGTTTAGTTGTCACGGACGGTGCTGTTGCATGATGTTTGGTAAAACTCCTCCTGAGACCCAGACTAGCCCAGGATATAGTAAAGTGATCCATTGGTTTTAGTGGCAGAGCCAGTTTAAGCCCTTTCCTCTCTATGCCATGGCTCATTTTCTATCTGTTCCTAAATAATTCTTTGAGGCTGTACTGCACATGAGATTGCTGAAAGATCAGGAGGTATAGGAGTGGGAACATTGTAAGCCTGCCTTGCTGCTAAAACCATTGTATTTTGTAACTACACCTATGTTAGTTCAAAGAGGATTGGACTGCATTGGACTTTGGAGGGACACTGCCTTCCTCACCTTTAGGGAGATGGAGTGTCTGTCACCTAAATAATGGTTTGTTACATGCACATGCATATTGCAGTGCTTCTTGATGGATAGTAATATTTCCCAGATTCTACATCTGAGCTTTAAACCAGAGTTAGCCTTTTGGCCAGGCAAAAAAGCTATATTATTATTTTTTCTTTTGCTGTTAAGTTCAGTGATTCATTTCAACATGCTAGTCTACATTATTTGTATTGAACCAATATCAACATCCATACAGACAGTGCCTATGCAGAGTAGGAAGATGTATCAACTTAGCTGTTATTGAAGATAACACTGCTAAAATCCATTGTGGAACAACTCTGAGTGGTTTTCCAATGCTGATAATGTAAAACTTCTGGAGAAACCATCACAACTCCATCTGTATATAGGACAGATTTCCGAGGGGTTTCCTCCTAGAATCCATTCTGCAATCCAGCTTGCATATAGGGGACATATGGAAATGCTTTTTATTATGATTCTGAAAGGTTTTTCTTTTTCTTTCTTTCTTTTTTTTTTTTTTCCAGAAAGTGAATTTAAAATACTGGCTAAATAATACTGAAACCAAAGATATTTCCAGCTCCTATTCAATTCTGTTGTAGTGTATGCTTTGCAAAAACTGTGAGCATTGTTACTGAAGACTTTGAGGTACAGATAAATTCTGGCTTTAGAAATGTACCAAAATCAACAAGAAGAGTCTCTGCAATAGCAAAAGTCCATCGGCAATAACAGATATTTTTCACTTAGAAGCATTCACCAGTGGAGAACGTCAATGTTTCCAGTATTTTCAGTTAAACATACAAGGCTCTGCCATGTTGCACATATCATACGTAACATGGTCCACTAATGAGAAATGAGATTAAAACTGACTGATGACATTAAGAACTAGATACTGGAACTGAATCACAGAATGGTTGAGGTGGGAAGGGACCTCTGGAGGTCATCCGGTCTCACCACTCCGCTCAAGCAGGGACACCCAGAGCAGGGTGCCCAGCTGTGTCCAGATGGCTTCTGAAGATCTCCAAGGAGGGAGACCACAACATTTCTGGGCAACCCGTGCCAGTGCTCCATCACCTGCACAGTAACAAAGTGCTTCCTGATATTCATACGGAACCTCTTGTGTTCCAGTCTGTGCCCATTGCCTCTTCTCCTGTCACTGGGCATCACTCAAAAGAGTCTGGCTCTGTCTTCATTGCACTCTTCTTTCAGGTATTTATACACACTGATAAGATCCCCACTGAGCCTCCTCTTCTCCACACTGAACAGATCCAATTCTTTCAGCCTCTCAACACAGGAGAGGTGCTGCAGTCCCTTAATCATCTTGGTAGCCCTCTGTTGGACTCTTTCCAGTATGCCCATGTCTCTTTTGTACTGGGGACCCCAGAACAAGACACAGTATGCCAGGTGTGGCCTCACCAATGTTGAGTAGAGGGGAAGGGTCACCTCTCTTGACTTGCTGCCTATACTTTGCCTGATGCAGCCAAGAACACCATCAGTCTTCTTAGCAGCAAGGACCCATTGCTGACTCATGCAACTTGGTGACTCCCAGGACTCCCAGGTCTTTTTCTGCAGAGCTGGGTTGCCCCCAGCATGTACTGGTGTTTGGGGTTGTTCCTCCCCAGGTGCAGGACTCTTGTCAACTCACCTTGTTGAACTTCATGAAATTCTTGTCAACCCACCTCTCCAGCCTGTCAAAGTCCCTGTGGATGGCTGCACAGCCCTCTTGTGAGCCAGCCACTCCCCACAGTTTTAAATCTCTGAGTTTACTGAGGGTGCACTCTTGCAATGTCCAGATCGCTAATGAAGATGTTAAACAGGACTGGACCCAGTTTTGATCTCTGGGATACTCCACTCGTTCCTGGCCTCCAACTAGACTTTGCACCACTGACCACTACCCTCTGGGCTGGGCCATTCAGTCAGTTTTGGATTCACCTCACTGTCTGCCCATCCAGCCCGTACTTAAACAGTTTCTCTATGAGGATCTTATTGGGGACGGTCCAGGAACTTCAGACTTACTGAAGTCCCGGAAGACAATATCCACTGCTCCCCTCCCATCCATCAGGCTGGTGATTTCATTATAGAGGCTTATCAGGTTGGTCAGGCATGACTTCCCCTTGGTGAATTCATGTTGAATGAAACAATCGTAAAAGACAACTCCCTGTTATTTAAATACTTAAACAGGGAAATGCTTTCCCCGAGACTTGAAAATCCTTCTACTATATGCTTAGGAGAAAGATATGAAAAGACTTTCCTTACTGGTAAATCCATTTCCACTCCATTCCTAGAGCAAGGCTAAGAGTAAATTTAGGCAAAAGTTCATCTTGGAAGGAGTGTAATAGCAACGTGATTATTTTGTTGGTAGGAAGGTGAGGCAGTGGGAGGATGGCTACAGGAGTTTTGCTGTCTTGCCAATCCAGAGTGTCTTCAGCAAACTAAGGACATGCTTTCCAATCAACTGGCTCTACCAAAGAACTTTGGACACTTTTTTTATTTTTTATTTTTTTATTTATTAGTTGTCATTCTTTGACATGATGAATACTTACAGCAGTATGTTAAAAAAGGTACAGTTAAGTCTCTTGGCATCACTGCATAGCAGTCACAGCATTTTCACACAATCTAGTGCTTCCTTTCAGAATGATGCATATGGCATATATACGCACATATGGGGGCTGATTCTTGGTCCCAGTGAAGTTGGTGGGACCTGTGTTTGGCCCATAGAGTTGTACAAGATATGTGAATATGTATATATAAAATGCTTTACAATAAACATGACATATACAATCTTGAATTCAAAGATAAGCAGAATATATTTTACATCCAAGTCAAACATATGCTCTGCACTTAAAGTTTATGTACCTAAAACATTGGATGGTTTATAGAAACAAAGAATAATAGTTTGCACCAATCAAAGTAATTTGGATACATATTCATGATGTTCATGGCATGAGGCTTGCCTTTTTATTATTATTATTTTGTTTGGGTTTTGGCATGGCTTTATTTTTCTGAGTTGCAGGATCTTAATTCAAATTTAAGTATTGAGTCTGTAGACCATCAGCTGGGGGTGGTGGTGTCAGGAGGGGAATGGGAGAACTTTATGGACAGCTTAGCTGAGTAACTTGGAATATAAGGCTATAAATTATGTTTGGTATCCTGACTGATACCTGAAAATAAAACTATTTGAATGTTTCTCCTTTCCAAGGAGAGTCCATTTGTAAGGGCTTATATGCATTCTGTCTCTGTTTTGCTGGAAACTTCTAATAGAAAGTTCAATCAGAGATTAGAAAAGCTGGTGAGATAGCTATGCAGTTTGAAAACTGGCTTCTTCCATTTACTGTGGTAGCAGCCTTCTCACTCATCATTCTGGGAGACTTTGCTTTTCTTTATGAAAACCAATAGTTTACACAAAAAGAATAGACATATGTTCTAGACTAGGTTAGACAGAACTGCAGATCCTCCATAGACTCTATTTAATGTCACCTACTCCTCTGTCTGTTTCTGTTTTTCAAAAGTATGCATTTTTGATAGTCCTTTTTTTCCCATTTTGGTTGGTGGCCAGAATGTTGGCCCTTAGAAACCCGAAGGCAGGTCAAACCTTTACTTAATGAAAGTGCATATGTGTGTATTATTTTAACCAGACTAAAGATTTCACTTATCACCACTCTTTAAAAAAAAAAAAATATATATATANTGCCTCTTTGATGAAATGAAATCTGCATTTAAAGAAATTGGGTTTTAATCAAGTGAATTGTATTTGTGTAGCATAGAGTGTGTTAAGCTCTTGTTTTTACTGATTTTCTGCTTCTTTCATTACATATATGAAAAACAGAACTGTTTTAAAACATCAGAATCTCTTACCTGCGCTGTCCCAGTAAGAAAGAGAAATAATTTACAAGGTCTTTCTGCAAAATGGCTAATAGGGCTGACAGTGCAAAAATCCATATACTTGGTATATCTGCATATACATTTTTCCATTCTGTTCATCTAGCATTCTGTTGGCGTGCTGGGGAGAAATCCCAGCACTGAAATGTCCTCCAGACTAGGTAATACCAGGCATGTATCACAACAGCATATACTGAGCACTGGTGCTGCTGCATTGGGTGTATCAGGGTTGGCTTCTTTATGGGGAATGAAATGGTAGCATTTTACCTTACAGACAATCTGGCTGCCAGGCATCTGCTGCCAGAGCCTAATTTTTCAGCTCACTTTTGTCTAGAGCACCTGAGGCAAGCTGGTCCAGACCCAGACTTGTATAATAGGTTTGGCTTATAACTACAGAAGCATTTCTGGAGGCACCCTGAAACTATTTCAAGCATTGTTTCAGTGGACAAGGTGATTGAAATCTAGCAAGTATGTTCAGTGCACCCAGCAACCCCCGTCCTACCCCACCCCACCCCCAAAAAACACCACCACCACCAAATGAAAACCAACCAACCCACCCACCACCACCAACAAAAAGCCCTGTTCATTTTAAGAGCAGCTTTTCAAAGTTTATTAGGAAGCTTTAACTTGGTGAGAGCAGTCTTGTAATAGGCCCCATAGGCTCTAATTACAGAAAAGGTCTTGGTTGTACTGTAGCTATAACAGAATTTGATGTGCACTAAGCTCTCCTGTTGGACCTATTTTCTGGAAGCTCCTCAGAAACAGCACAACAATGTGTCTGTCAAGAGCTTTTTATGCTGCTAGACGCCAGGTTTATTTAACTAAACCTCAGAATATTTTTAAAAATTCTTTGAACTAGATGGAAAATGGCTTCGATTTCTTAGTAAAAAGGCAAAACAAGGGAAATGGTATTCTTTTGTATGTACTTAAGTGCTTGTAGGCAGCACATTATACTGCTTGTATAATGTCCTAATAATTGTCCTAAATCTGTCAGAAGGAAAGATATATCTAAAAAGCCGTAAAGTAGTGATACTTCCACCCCCACCATCAGGTGGTTAAAAAGGCATTTATGTCCCCTAGTTAGAAACAATTTTATTCTACTACAACTCCCTCTCTTTGATTGTTATGGTACTTCTAATATGTGATTCCCATTTAGAAGAGGGAGGAAGGAGAACGTTTTCTACCACTTACAGTTTATAAAATGGTAGAGGAGAAGAAAAACATCTCTCTCAAAATGCTTTGTGTTCTCATAGTGATTTCCACCTTCCTATTTCACTGGATTTCAGTCCCTTTCTCTGAAGATACGTGTCCAATGAATTAGTAGATTAAAACATCCCTTATGCTTTTTATTTTCCTTTAAACATATTAGTCACCTTATGAGCATGAAAACTTTGTCTAACAAAGTCAATGTTCCCTGTAATTGAAAAAAATTCTACATCTCCCCTTGCACTTCTATAAGTAACCATTATCTTTCTTAAACACCAACTTATTTAAGTGCTTATTTAAGCACTTTCTTTGTTGGCCTGTCCAAAGTAATTGTGTCCAAACATGATTATGGCCATATCTGCTAGTTATTTTGGAAAAGAGTTATGCTGATTTGATGTACTGGGGGTTTACAACAACATTGCACTTTGCCTGAATACAATTAGTTTTTCTGGGGGCAGAGGAGAGAGGGCTACCACTTTGGTGCAATGCAGTAGTGTCTGAGAATGCAATTTCATTGAAATGATGGAAGCTTAAGGAAAGCTTTATAAAGAATATCTGAACTGAGGTTATGACATAGATAAGGCCATGTATCTTTCAAAGAAAAAAAAAAAAGACAACATAGGGTTCACAGAATTCCTCAGCTACTGTGATAGTTAAGAGGAATTTTCTTAACAGACTGACTGGAAAGTATTTTTTTTTTTTCTTCAATGAGTGAGACAGATCTAGCAGTCAGTTGAAATTTTTTTGTTTTGTTTTTTAAATGAAAAGAAAAATATAAATGCATTTAGATGCTGGCTATCTAAGTAGGGAATGTGGGGGGAAAAATCAGCTACACTACAACATCACTCAAGAAAACAATCAGACTCCAGAATTACTAGGATGTCGTGCTTTGTAGATCACTATACTATTTAATAAAAATTCACACTCTTGAATAAATGTTAATTGGGTTGAATTGTCAAATTATGTGGTGTTGCTGTAGGGTTTTGGCTTTTATATTTTTGTTTGTTTTTTGAACTTAAACTTCAGGCTCTGTAAAGCATTTGCCTAGACTGAATGCGCAAGGTGCCATGGATTAACAGCACGGACCCATATGGAATGTGTTTGAAGTTTTCAAGAAGTTATCCTGCCAGACTTCATTCCTTAATGACCTTTGATACACCTTTGATAGTGGAAAGGCAGTTCAGAATCGTATCTTGTGATCATATGGTTTTGGCAGCTATCAGAAGATGAAGGATGCTAAAAGTTAAGGCTTTTATCCACAAACAATGGTGTATATTAATAAACTCTATACCATATTTACAAATGCTTTCTCTTGTATTAAAACTAACAGTATTCTGTTCACAGTGCCAATGTTTTTACAGGTAGCAATCCCACAGTACTCCAGTATTTTGGCATGGGAATCAGTAGCGCTTTGTATTTACAGAAAATGTACACATGAATATAAACATGTTACTTGAAACAGTACTCAAAAGATAGATCTGTTCATGTTTCAAAGGTTTAGACTGTACAACACCTTCCCTTTCATTTGCGAGGGAATACTGTTCCTTGCAATGAGAAGATGCCTGTCTTTTATCCAAAGTGGCATAAAAATGATTACCAAAATGAGCCTTGTTACACTGGAGTTGTGTATACGGAGAGTAACTTCAGTCCAAGGTTTATAGATCGGTTTAGTGCACAGAATACAAAAGTTAAAAAGGTTTTTATTTTAATTACTAAAATAACCAGATTCTCTCTGCCCTCTGTGAGTGCTGTCTCACTCAACCAGTGTCCTCTGGGTTCTGAAGATGCTGGTGGTTTAATGTGCAGCCCAGCTGCCAGACTGGAAAGCGTATGGCGCTCAGGGCCTATATACATATGTCACAGTATGACTCATGGTAAATGAATATATAACCAAGAGTGCCTCTATCTCCCCTGTTTTCTCAGTAATCCTCCCTGCTTCATGGCAGCAGTAACTGGCCCGGCTTCAGTACTGCTGGCTGGGACTCCGCATTCAGGCAGTTCATGATCAGAAGTGATGAATGGCATCAGGCATGCGCAGAACGAAGAGAGAGGAGAGGAAGATGAAGGAGATCCAGAAGGGAACCCAGCAGAACCGTGGGTTTGTTCATGAGGACCCTTACAGCTTCTGCTTTGCCGTTTCTTCCCTTTCCATGGTCTTGACAACAGGCTCCTAGCTCCCCGGGATTTTGCTTGCTGCTGTGATCAAGACAGAGATAGCAGTGCTATAAGGAAAAGTGCAAAGCTGCCACTAAGGAGTCTCTTCTTCATTTAAAGTCTGTTCCTGGCTGCCAGTCACTTGACCTGAGTGGTCATTGCTCCTACTACTGCTGTGTTGCTTATGGAGCAAACTCCTCCACTTGGCCTTGTTCCTCCTGAGATGGTTTAGCATATTTTCAGATAAGGGGGTATCTCCTGTAAACTGTGCCCACCTCTCAAAGAGTGGCTCTACAATGTACGTCATGAACCCTGGGGAAAGAAAGTACAGCAGGTGAGGAACAAATTCATTCCCTGAGTGCATTGCCCCATAGAGTGCCTCAAGAGAATACAGCAATACAAGTAGCAAAAACCTTGAAGAGAAGTAACAATAAACCCTCAAGCAGCCATCAGTCCTCTTGAAACAGGCAACTTTTGACCAGCACATATAACAAAGATATGGATCTGTGCAAGTAAAATCAGAGAGAGAGACAGACAGACAGAGCATCCCACTCTGAAGAGATTTCAGACTAGAAAGTAACCTATGTACAATCACATGTGATGGCTGCAATTTTTCTCCACATATAGTAGAAGGACCCCTTTGTTCCCTATGTAATGACTTCTATTTTTCTATTGAATGGTTGGTTTGGATAGGTTTCTTTTTTAAACATTTTTATTTAGAATGTGCATCGTGACTCTTATGGTATCTGCAGTTGTTATTGTTAAGACAGCTTGGTTGGGGCAGGGGAGGGGGGGAGTTGACACTGGTTTTTAGTATCAATTTGAGTTTGTTGTAGACACTGGGTAACAGGTTTCCCAGTCACGGCTGTGCCCAAGAAAGCTGAGCACGGGCTGTAGTGGTGTCTGAGCCCATAATGTACCTGAGGTCATCACTGCAAAAGCTGTGAGTGCTGCTGTGGCTATTCTGCTTCCTGTTCCAGAGCTTTCTGGGCTTGTATTAACTTGGGGGCTTCTGCATACTATACTGTATGTCATAGATGCCTTTTGTACTACAGAGTGCAGACAAGGATAGCAGTTGAAATTTGTGTGCTGACCTTTAATATCACATGGGAAGACTATGCAACAGCTTCTCTGCGTCAGAAAGGTTTGTCTATTTTGACACAGGGGGGAGGGTGCCTTTAATTTTGGATTGGCTTTTTTATGAGTACAGCCTAGAATACCTATTGTATGCAGGGGTGGCTTGTATTTAAGTGAATTGTTACAAAATTTCTTTGACAGAAGAAAACAAATGAAAATAATGCTTTTAAGATTTAAACTGCAGTTTGATTCCAACAAAAAGGAGCTCAGAAAAAAGAAAATTTTAAAGCCAGCTCTAGAGTATGGCCGTTTCCTTGTTGTATGGGTACCCACAACTATGTAGCAGGTTTATCTGCGTATCATGTCTCGCATGTCTGCAGGTTGTTGTCACCTTAATATGGTTGGGTTTATAATTGTGAAATGGCTCAACAGGCCTGACACAAAACAAAATTGCTGTCTGGGGCTTGCTGCAAACCCTATGGTCTCTGTCTGGGTTCCTCTAGTTTCCTCTTAAGGAACATCAACATCCATGTCAGGACTGTTAGCTGAGCTGGCAGCATGAACGCCTGAGAAACTGCAGCTCTGTGGGCAGTGAGCAGTGCTGCTGGGACCAGAGGAAGCTCAGGGTGTCTGGCTGTGACCTGAGGTAGCTCTAAACTGTGAGCTGTGGCTGACTTTACTGTAGCTGTTGCCTTTGCTGCTCCTAAATGAATTGTTTTTGTGGATGAATCCTGTTTCAGTTTTGTTGTGTGTGAACGTAGCTACCGTAAAATTTTTACATCACTGAAGCTGAACCTGATCTCTCTGGCAAAGTAACTCAGCTTTGCACAAACAATCACATGAGAGAAAAAGCCCACCATTATTATTTATTATCAGACAATTTCTTTTAAATTATTGTTTCTGCCTCATGGTTTTATCTTCCTTTCCCCCTGCTGGAAAAACACTTTAGCAGCAATTGTTCAGTTGTGAGACAGGTAGTATTTTAGGGTTACACAGCTGTTGTGAGACAGGTAGTATTTTAGGGTTACACAGCTGTCCACTTAGCATCCTATGCATATGGTGTGAAACTGCAGGTGCATTTATGGAAACACTAACTGCAAACTAACCATTGGGCTACTGAGAGTTTTCTGCACACACTGCCCTAGAGTCACGCTCCCCACCTGAGATCAATCTGCCATCCGGCACGTGGAGGCTGTGGCGATGCCAGTGTGCAGCAGAGGGGAGAAGAGGAAATTGCTCAGCGCTTTACAGGCTTTGTGGTGGACAGCTAAAGTGTCAACAGAAGAAGGGAAGATGGAGAAACTTGTGTCCTGACTTCTTGCCTCCAAAGCTCCAGAGAATGACTAGGGGGACGATGAATACAGTCTGAAGGCTGTTAATGAATCAGTCATCTTTTCACCTTCTGCACTGGATTCTGCAGTGACCTGCTACTGCAGGAGCATTATACTATGAAGTGTTTATGAAGAATCTGTGGGAAACTGCACAGAGAAATAATGGTGACACTACTTTAAACTGGAAGGTTTCTCTGTACACTCAGCTGTTGTGGAGATGCCTTCCCTCTTCAACCCAAATAGCCAAACTGCTCCACTGAAATAAGCTTGCAACTGGCTGATCATCCTCTTAAGGCAATGTCATGTGTCAACTCATGAAGGCAGCAAGAAGTCAATCCTAGATCAAGTGTTCAGGATTCACAAAGCTGACCTTAGCTGTTGATTCACTAGGTTTATGTCACAGATGGATTTTATTGCAGATCATGTTTCAGCTTCTGTTTGAGCTTGTGCCATGCTGAGATAAACATGCGGAGAACAGAATGAAGCTAATACTTACCGATTTGTATGCTTGGTATTGTATCCTTCTGCTGATTACAAAGAGGACTTATTTCTAGTTCAAATTTCTGTTCCAGGTCGCCTACAAAGTAATAAGAAAATAATTTGCTGCTACTTCTATCTGTTCTCCATACCTACATCACACTCATACAGTGACTGCAACTGTATGGATTTAAGCAGTTGGAATCTTGCACCAATGAAAACCATGTTAAATGTCTAAATACATTTTTTTTTTTTTTTAAGGTATCAGAGAAACTAAGTAAGCATACAAAGAAAAATATCTCTAAGGAAAGATGACTTTTGAATGAACACTATGCCTGTGCCGAACTTATATCACTAAATCCCTGGGTGGCCCAAGAATTCCCCAGAGAGTCACCTGCACAGGATGGACTTCAGACAGCAGATGGAATTGAAACAAAGTTGGTTGACTGACCTCCTGGCCACCTTCACAGCATAGTATTGGACAAACTGGAGCAGGAGGTCTCTGGGTGCCCTGAAGACTCCTGTGGGCAGCTCCTACAGTGACTAGCCTTGTGGTCTGCTTCAAATTTTTGAACAGCTTGGGTGAGGGATCTGCTCACTCTGGGTGCCACCTCAGGACCGCTCCAGCTGCAGAACTGACCCAATTAGGCATCGAGAAGATACTTATAAGCAGTCAGTAGAAACTGTTCCTGCAGGTGCAGAAAGGGTCATGCGGGACAGTCTTCTGTACATAGCTAAGGCAGTTAGGAGATGTTTCTTATGTGGTTGAAGGCAATCAACAGCAATGATCATACAGATGCTGGAGTGGTCACAGAAGACCATGGGTCAGCTGGATACAAGAATTCAGCAGCAAAACAGCTCAGGAAGGCTTGATTGCTCCAGCTGAAGCTGCTGTTGCCATCCAGACAGCAACCAACCTGTCCTGCTGGGGAGACTTGATTTCCCCAAGCAAGCATTAGCCCATCAGAAGATTGCTGTAAATTGTTATTAATATTTGTAAACAAACATCGCAAGTGAAACATTCATCCTTTGTGATTGTTTACCCTCTCAGAGACACTACCAGGTTACAAGTCTTGGGTTACTGCATGAGGTAGAAACCCTTTCCTACCTACAGTATGGGAGGGATGGGAGACCAGCTATGTGTAAGCTAAGTTGTGCTGCTTGTCCATTTTATTTACTAACAAGGATGTTGTGAGTGCTGTTTAGAGGAAACATTCCCATAAAAAAGACTGACCTGCTAGATCAGACAAAACATTGTATTCAACTCCAAAATAAATATTTTGCTTCAAATCCACTGATTTTGTTTAAAAGCATTTTTTTTTTTGTCCCCGCTAATAGATAGTTTTGGCTTAAATGCTTTAGTGCTGCTGGGCCTCTATAGCCCTGTATATACTACATGTATTTTTAAGCCTTCCCTTTCCCCTCCCTGCAGCATAAAAATGCTTCTTAAATGTGAGGGGCATATTTTCAGTTTGAACTAGATATTTAGGAAATACCAGGGAAACATTTTGAGCTTCACAAACAATCAAAAGGAACAATTCATCAACACTGAGACAAAATAAGTTTGTTTCCAAATGTGCGGTTTGTCTGTTCTCTTCTTTGCCTCTACCCACTCCAAGAAATCTCTGACAGATAAAGAGAACATCTAACTCCAGTGACATCCCCCTGTAAGTATTCTGGGTTCAAAATGGTTTACATATATGGCTCAAAGTGTCTTTGACAAGCCATTTAATTGAGAAAGACGAGATTTTCCTTAGCATTGTAAGAACTTAAAGGATGGATATTTTTCTCATGTTCCAACTTGCTATAAAAGTAACTGCATGAATTAGTTGCTGAGAACTCTCACACTGGAGGAAACCTTTCAACCAACTTTACAACCTCTCTAAAGAAACTGAGCATGAATGTTGTTTAAACATGAGCCATTTTGCTGAAACTTGTTGCTTGCCAATTCCAGCTTTATATAAACAAATCAAGTTGCATTATGTTCCCTGTGTTCCTAATTGATTTTTGAAATGCCCATTCAAATGACCCACTTTTAAGGTTTTTGCTGTCCAGAGATGCCTGGATTTCTTGAGATCAAGTTAAGCTATTTTTCTATGAAAATTTTGTGTTAGGAACTGCTGTGGGATCAGTTACTCCCTGAAATTTACCTGATCTGTGTATTTTATTTACTGATAGGTGTAGATGCACCAGATGATTGGAAGATCAGGGTCTGAGTCTATTAAAATGGCATTAGAAATGTTTTGTACAAAAAAAGTTCAAACTTTTGTATACATTACAGAAGGAAGATTAAACAATGCATAAATTTTGGTATTATCCGCCTCATCTATAGTTAAAATTCAGACCATAAAAGCTATGGTTTCCAAATACCAACCTTAGTGATAAAAAAATACCTTCATGCCCCAGCATTGTGTGTAAGGAGGTAAAGAGGTCTACAATAATATGTTTTTAAGCGATAATGGTATGTAAATACACTATTTAATATTGTTTTTTGTATCACACTTACCAGGTTTACAAAGCCACCAGTGACATTCAAACCATGGCTTCTGTATGTTCTCCCACATAATTGCTCTTTTTTTTCCCCCCTGTTACAGCTCTAACTGGTCTTGTATGCTCCAGTGTCCCCTTTCAGAGGTATATTTTAGAAGTTTTGTTAATGCATCTTGAGTCTTGGGGAAAAAGCTTAAGTTTGTAAGAGCTGAGACTGCTGTCTTTCTCAGCAGGGTTCCTCAATACCTCCAAAGGTGAGGTATCAGACAACTGGGGCCCTGTCCTCATGTGTTGGATATTGATTATGCCTTGGCTATACATCTGACTAAATAAACCTGCATCTTCAAAGTTGCTCACGTTGCTTCAAAAGCATCAAAGTCAAAGACATTTCAGCAGCTTAAACTGACACTGGCTAAAAATTAACTTGCTGAACTATTTGTTCTTGTTCGTTAGTGTTATGGACTAACTGTACTGGGGACCAGCCCAAATGTGGCTTAACTCTGTACTGCAGAATTTTAAGTGAATTGAGTACTTCATCGTGTACTCTTCCAGTATTTGTACCACTTGCCTTAGGCTCTCAGGATGCTACGAACAAATAATTTAGCAGTGATTAAACTCTGCTGCACCCTGCCCATGTTGTAGCACAGCATGACCTTGCCTATGCAGATAGAGCCAAATGGTGCAATTACTGTGTTTAAAAAAGGCCCTGCATGACTGAGCTCTCTGCAGGGGTCTGAAAGCATTTGCAATAGGTTCTAGCAGAGCATTGGCTTGCCTACTTTGCCTGTTTAAACCATGTTAGGGGAGCTTACCGTGCTGGGAACTGCATTTGAACTCTTTCTCTGCATTTGTACGCAGAAGAGTGTGTCATATTTGGGAAACAGGGAGGCTGAGACTCCTGTAGGAGTTGAGAGAGTCTGAAAAGTGAGATAAAATGCAGTGGCTAGTGGTATGATATTGGTGCAGTGTAACCCTGGCACAGTTTCAGCTCAGAAGAGCTAACAACGGCTGGAGGGTTCTCAGCGAGGAACGAAGCCACGGGCTCTTCAGCAAAACTCAAGAGCTGAGGCACAGCGCAGCCCTGCCTCCCTCCAAAAACCGCTAGAAGAGCAGCTGGGTCACGTAAATGCTGCTCTTCTGCTCCTCCTCCCTTCTCAGATGAGGCAGAGCATCTGTGCAACTGCTCGTCCTTGAGGGAGATTTCAAGGCAAAGGGCTGAATGCTACCTCCGAGTAGCAGCTTCCTGTCCCGCCGCACACAGTGCCTGAGAGCAGGCCGGGAAGGGGCTGACCTTGCCGGTAGAACTCCTCGCAGACTCGCTCGCTCCACTGTTTGCTCAGATCCCACAGCCGGCATGGGTTGCAAATGTCAGCACACTTGAGCGCAATCTGAAAGCAGAGAAGAAAAGCTGTGGTGAGAAAAGAAATTATTATCTAGCAGCGCTTCAGCAGTAAATCTGCTGTCATGAAATTCCTGGGCCTCACCAGTGATGGTGGGAAGGGTTAAGATCACCTTTTGGATACCGAGCCTCACCCAAATATGCCTTTTGAGGAAAGAGCATTTACTTAAGCTGCAAACAAACCTTTCATTTGGCCCTCTGCTTTACTGTAGTGAGAACAAGAGGAAGGCCACGTTCCGAGATGGCAAAGTCTTTTGGATAGTCCTTGTAAGGAGTAAGCCAACAAAAGCTTCAGGCTGGCTCCTGCTGATTGCCTGGCCCAGCATCCATGAGTGATGATGAGGGAAGGAAGAGCCAAGCTGGTGTAAGGCTCTTCGGCGTCGTTCCTCCATGGTCTCAGTGAGTGACCTCGCATCTCACTTCAATTACACTTCATTTTGATGTCCACGTGTTTTTCTTTACAAAGCTACGCACAGGGCCCTGTGCACCACCTCTGGTTTGGCTTCACTTAATTAACCAGTGTTACTAAGTGCTTTGTAGGGAAATGAGTACAGGAGGGCAAAAGATTTTTAAAATCAAGTAACTGCTTCAGAAAAGCGAACTGTGTAATAGTCCATCTGTCTTACTGCCTTGGAACAAGATGTTGTGTACCTCACTTCTTCGTAGATAGACTGAACGCAGTCAGTCAGTTTGACAGAGGACAGAATTCATTCTGGCACCCAGAGAGGGAAACATAAGAAATGTTTCCTGCATAAATTCAGACCTGTGAACTGGAGGAGGGAAGTCTCCAAAGTCACTTTTCTCTCCAGATTAAATTGATTAAGCCTTAATGTTACTGTGTATTTAAAATAACATTCCAAACATTCTTTAACCTATCCCGATCAGTCAAGAGGTCTCGATTTTTTTTTTCTTCCACAAATAATCCACCAAATAAGTAAATCTCACTATGTCTCTGTCCTAGTTTTTATCTATCTTCAAGAAAGCGCATAAGGAATTTTTTTGCCATAGTTGAGATCTGTAATCCCTGTGCCTCTGGCATTTGCACAACTTTCTTGCCTAATCTGTCCAGAAATATGATAAGCCCATCATCCTGCCCTGCACAGGCTGTGCAGGAATCTGACAGAAGACCGTGTTTCTTGGACAACAGACGAGCAGATTGCTACATTTCCCACGCTTCTGGAGGGGGAAGAATTAACAGATCAGCACTTCTTTCCTTGCAGCTGTCACCTTTCCGTAACCTCAACAAAGTGATAACGTGTAGATGTTTGTTTTGTAAATGACGACAATTACTTAAACTCTTTTGTGTATTTAAGAGGGAAATTGATGTCAGTTCTCCACAGAAACATGTATATACAGCTACTTTAATCACAATAATGCTTTAATAGGTAGAGGTTTATTCTGAAGAGCCTGTTAATGACTGCAGCTTAGCTGGAAGAATCAGTTTGAATCTATTTGATTTTTAAATAAAACATGGTTTCTTCATTAGCTGGGAAGATTCGATAGAGGAGCACCTGCTGCCATGGCAACAGCTGTCTCTGCAGCAGCAGTTTATGAACATCAGTCACAGGAACAGGACTTGGGCACCTGATGTCAGGTTGTCTTGGGAAGAACACCGAGAAGGGTGCTCTCCTGCCCATCGCTAGAAAATAACACCAGTGAAGTGACGCTTGCCATAAGGAGAATAAAATCGAGGCATTACCTGGATAGAGATGCAGTGCTCTGGAAATAAAGTGATTAGTAGCTTATCATCATTTCTCAGCATATGATGCTATCCTCTGTCTGTTGCATTCCCAGCTTTTTAACTCAAGGTGATCACATAAGGAAATACTAGACGCACCTTATGCTTGTCTGACATGCCAGGTGGCAGAAGCAAAGTGATTATGGCAATAGGTAAGGCGATGCTCTTGTTCAGAAACACTATCCCTATGTTATTCTAATGTGTACTAGGAAATACCATGACTTGAAAAATGAGTAAGAAAACCATAGTAGAAAAATAATTTTAAAAGTTACCTGAAGCATAAAATGTCTGTCTTGTGCATCCTCCAATCTCAAATCCTGATTGTCAAGGTGAGACTTCAGACGAATCAAAAACTCATTCTGTCTGTTGATGTCTGTTGCCAAGATCAGGGAGCCTAACTGCTGTTCGATGTCCTGTCTGCAATTAAGGAAAATAAGCCCCCTCAGTCATGAAACCATTGGACACTAATAGTGCAAAACAACCTGCTATGGACCATAGCTAGCATAAAGCTTCCTTGTTCTTTATGGATCCAGTCTGATCTGCTTGGTCATTCTCTGCCGGGGTTGGCAGGGTACAACTGCTCTAACCGCCTAAAAGGCTTCAGCAGGAATAGATAACATGGAAGAAAAACACTTGTTTGTGTAGGTGGTTCTGAAAGCTTCCAAAAAGTGCTAGGAAAGGAAAAATAAACAGGATGGTGCATCTAGAAAAATGCTCACATCTTACTTCAGCTGCTCAGAGCTGGGTGCTGAATACTGCAACTCTAAAGTAGGACTGAACAGAAGTTGTTGGTCTGATCTGAGGGATTTCTGGAGGGATGTGGAGCTTATTGCTTCCAGGTAACTTGTTTACATTCTTGGCAACGTCACCTGTGATTAAACCTTAGTATTGCAGGCTGCTTATTGGCTCAACCTCCTTTCCTTGGTGGGAATAGCACTGCTCAACACCAGCAGGTAAGAAGTGAGCATCAACTTGGCCTAGGTGCTCATGTTGCTTTTTTCTCATTTCACCCAAAAAGACAGTGAAGGCTGAACCACACTGCCTCTGCAACGTGGGATTCCTGAGCAACCTCTACGCTACTTGACCAAATCCTCAATTTTTCTATTGCATGCTTTTTAATCGCTGCATCTATCCATGTCTGGTTGGTGCTGTGTAAAACGAAAAATGCCAACACTGGCTCTGAAAAGGTCCATTCTTGCTGGGATGCCCAATGTTTCCGCTGACAGTGGCCATTCTTGTGCTGCAGAAGAGGCAAATTCTTAGAAAATACTTCTGTGGTATAAGTTTGTCTTGTGATTTCATACTGGCACCAAAAGAGGGCAGGACATTCAGCCTACGCTGAAGTCTGACCTCTCTGCCCATGCCCTTTGAAGAAGAGAGAAGGAAGCCAAGGATTAGTTTCAGTGATGCGTTTCCTCTAGCTGACACTTACGTCACCTCCTTGGGCAGGTGGGCGAGGAGCCGCGATTCTCGAAGCATGCCTATCGTAGATCTCCAGTGGTGATTTTCTAGCACTGAAACGTTCTGGGAGTAATAAAAGGAATACATTAAAGGATTAGGCAGGTACACACGGCACAGATACACGTTTGCCATATCACATGATGCCTAGAGCTGGTTCAAAATTGTTTGCTGTAACAAAATGAAAGAGACTGAGCCTAAAATGTGTGCATTTTAGCCACCTTTTGGGTTTAAGGAATTGCTATGGATTTCTAGTTAAGGACCTTGTGTTTCTAGGTTTCCTAGCTAAGGTCAGCCCTGGATTCCTGTTCTGCATTTTTTGAGTCCTGCTGTGAACAGAGGAGTTAATCTCATCTGAGTGTGAGGTAGCTTACATTCTAACAGATTTATTAACAAATGAATTAAATCATGATTGCAAAATCTTATTTGGCTTATGGTTTACCTCATACTGATCCCAGCTTGACTTCTCAGTTTCTACGATTTGAATGCAGAGCAGACAAGAAAAAGAAAACTGAACTGCCAAACTTCCCTTGGAGTCAGGGATCTGGAAGCTCCCGGCAGCTGCTCAGTGAAAACAAGAAGAAACCAGCATCACTGAGCACCTGCGGGCTGCAGCAATGTAGTCTGCAACAAATTTTGAGTTCTTCTTGTTTGTTTCCTTCCAACTAAGTGGAACCAAATTTAGACAGGAAAAAAAAAATAATTCCAGGGAACAGAAACACAGCTTTATAGGTTGTCTGTAAATTATAACAAATTGGGTATCTTGTGTCCGATGACTTCATATTAATGTCCTGCCACACAATGCACTCACCAATCATCAGTCATTTAATTCACAGAATACTTTCTACCACTGATCAGTTTGGCAATGTAACTTTTTCAGAAACCTCTAACACAATAACTCACAAAAGCACCTGCTTGCTGCAGAGGAACAGCCCAACAAAACACCCTCCAATGAACTACTCAGTCCCTGAACACACAAAAAAGCACACAGTGCAAATGAGATGACTGTCACCCAGCAAAGGGGACACTCTTGGGGGAGTTATACCATCTTTTGCGCACTGTTTGTGGCTTTTTCAGTAGATGAACACTGGATTAAAAACAAACAACCCAACCCAACCTTTTGGGCAGGCAGCAGAAACAGGACTCCACCCTGCTGCTGCCCACTAAGAAACTAGCATCAGAATCCCTCTCTCTGGCCACGGTCAATCTTTGGATCCTTTCTGCACAGTCACACAACTCTGAGACATAGCTACAGTAGTGCTGCCTTTCCTGTTGGATGTGACGCACAGCTCCACTGCTCCAAGAAGGACTCAGCATTATGTTTTCCTTAAGGCTTCCCTTTCCTCTTTCGTTATCCTGTTCTATGGAATGACCATTGAAACACTAAAGATCACCAGTAACCAAGATCCAGTTTGCATTTTGGCCATCTTGCCCATATTTTTTCTTGAAATTTTTTGCTTGAAATTAATGCAAAGGTAAGAGTTGCAAATTTGATTGATTTGCCGTTACAGTATTTCCTGCAGTATGTTCTGCTGCTTTTGAATTCACGTAATCACTGGTATGTTTTTGTATTTGTTTTTCTTTTTTACTTCCCTAATAGAAATCACAGATACTGGGGGAAGACAACAACAAAAAACCAACTTTCCAACCATCAGAACTCAGAACAAGCTAGGCAATGTCTAAATTACTTTTGACAGCCATTCTGTTCATTAGCCAACATAAATATCCTTCTCGTTTTGCCTAAATACATCAGGATGGACTTTTGCAACCCTGTACTCTGACCAAGAAAAATAAGGGACTATAATAGGCCATAATATATTTTTTTCTTTCACCTCCTTAATCTCAGAGCTGAATCCTGGTCCCACTGGTTACTCCAGGTTCACAGGCTGCCATCTTCCTACCCTAAGATAAAACAGACAAACGCTGCCTGACCGTCACCTTTGGGAAGGCTGACGCTTGCTGCATATCATGACTGCGTGCACAGTTCCTGCGGCTCCCATCTGATGCACCCAGCTCCTGAAACCTCCTCCCAGCCAAGGTCCCCTGCAGAGCATCTTGTGCCCCCACGTCCCTTCCAGAGCTGCAGCAGCACTGAGCTCAACAATTCCCACTGGTGCGTCTTCATTTCTCTTCTACCATTCTGTGATGTTTCAGAGATGTCCTTCCCTTCTGTGTTTTAGGAGACAGCATGGTTTAACAATCTAAAATTGAACAACAGCTTATCATTCAGTCAGCTTCCCTGCCAACCAGGAAATCATGATTTCTGGGACCTCAGTCTCAGATTCAGACAACCACGAAACCTATCAGCCCTGCCTGTTGGAGAGTTGTCTTTTGAGCTGGGGTTTGCTGATTACAGCTATACAGCTTACATGGTTGTTACGGCATTATGCTTAGGGACCTGAAACACCTGGCTGTCAGCGAAAGCGCAGAAGCAGTTTCTCAAGAGAAACCAGACAAGATGAATACGGAAAGTTCTCTGGGTCGAGAATGCAGAGCAAGCATGTCTGTGAAAAAGATCACACTTGGCTAGCTGAAGAAAAATATGGAATAAAGTTAATTTCAAATCAAAACACAGTTATTTCATGTGTTAAGTGCCTATGTTGTTGTGTGCTTCCCCCCCCC
>VXAA01006355.1:617010-652897 GCA_013399115.1 Anseranas semipalmata
TTATTGGGTGATTTCTCCCTTTTGTTTTCCTATCTGCCCTCAACTACAAGAGAAACCCCAGCAGAGGTGTCTTGGATTTTCTTCTTTTGTCTCCACACCTCCCTTGGCAGTATCCACTCCTAACCACCTTCACAGAGCAGAGCACATTGCTGGGGCTCACTGGACTCCCTGACAGACCTCATTTTGTTCCTGTAAACCCATTTTCCACCCCAAATTTGTACTTGCTTTGTCATCTCCTCTGTTCCCCCACAAGTGGTCTGGGACCCTGACTCTCTGCTGTATTCGCTAAGGGGAGGACCTGCCAGTGTCTACCACTCAACACTGCTTCCCTGGGAAGGAAGGAGCATGCTGTTGCTTGCTGGTCCCTGCACACGCTTAATTCCCACTCTGGAGCATCACCCATCTTTGTCAAACAAATGCTTTACCTGTATGGCAAGAGGCTCTTTTCTCCTTTCTCTCTGACTCGCTCACAGCTGAGCTTGAGAGACTGCCAGCCTCTGTGCTGTCTTTCTTACACTTACTGTGTTGGCATAGAGCTCTCCCAAGCTCTGTATGGAAAGCCTGCTTGCCTAACATTTGGCCACACTGAAAGCCAGCCAGAACGGGACTATGTAGGTATCCAAGAACTTCCTTGCATCCAACTAATAATTACTCAAAGGAAAAAAACTTGTGTATCCTTCCAGACTACTTCCACTTCTGTAAATTTCTGCTCTTTGCCTGCTGCTATATGAGAACTTAAATTGAAGCTGCTACAGTGTCTAGTATCTCATGTTTAAAGTACATGGAGCAGGGAAAAGGAAAGGTCAAGTTAACAAGTGACAACTGAGCATGAAGTCATATGACTCCCCTGTTAAATGCAAGCAGGCAGAATCCCTGAAGCTGTTGCCAACAATTAGTAGTCAGCTATTCTACCCAGGAACACTCTCCTGCCTTATTAAGTCTAATTGACATTCGTTATCTGATGGCTTAGGCCAGGGGGGAGATAAACCATGTGGGGAAAAAAAACAAACAACACACAAAAACTACGTGATGGCTTGCAGACTGGTGTTTTCAACTCTGATATCCAGAGAGCTTGCTTCGGCCCACTTCTTATTTTTTGAAAAACTCTAAATAGCACAGATTTATTTTAAAGACTGAATGCTAGGAAGTCTCTGTCACATCAACTGCCTAAAACTAGAGGGTTGTTGTAACACAATCTTTAGGACTGGGAAAGAAAAAAAAAATCTTTTTTTTTTTTTTTTTTAATTAGACTATTACAAAATCTCCAGTCTGTGACTAGGCCAGTCACAAGGTTTGGAGTCTCTGAGCATCACCGTGTCCTGGCTGGGGCTCCCACAGCCCAACTTGTTCTTGTGTCTCAGGGCAGAAGGAGAACCGAACCCTTACATAGGCAACTTCTTACATTAAACTCAAATGTTGCTTGAATAGGGCAAAACAGGAGAGAACCTCCTTACAAGTACTTAGCAAATCACAGCAAACTCTTCATTTACTAAATACGTATAGAAAGGCACACAGCTATTAGTGAGTCTTCCTCAGTTAGATTAATTTTTAACTAAGGATATTCTGTTTCTGATAGCTTTTTACAAAGACTGAAGTTGACTTTTCCAAAGGATAGAAATCACTACAATCCCCATTTATTAACTATGAATTACAGTTAGAATCACAGAATCACAGAATACCCTGAGTTGGAAGGGACCCAGAAGGATCATCAAGTACAACTCCTGGCTCTACACAGGACCACCCAAAAGTCAGACCATGTGTCTGAGAGCATTGTCCAAACACTTCTTGAACTCTGACGGGCTTGCTGCCATGACCACTGCCCTAGGGAGCCTGTTCCAGTGCCCGACCACCCTCTCGGTGAAGACCCTTTTCCTAACACCCAACCTGACCCTCCCCTGTCACAGCTCCATGCCGTTCCCTCGGGTCCTGTCGCTGTCACCAGAGAGCAGAGATCAGCGCCTGCCCCTCCGCTCCCCTCGTGAGGAAGCTGCAGGCCGCCATGAGGCCTCCCCTCAGTCTGCTCTTCTCTGGGCTTAGTTTAAGCAACTTGACTTACAGTGCAACCAAAATGATTTATGGCATTGCTCAAGTGTGTACATATAAGTATAATGTAAAGAATGGAGATGTGCATATACAATATAGTACACATGCCCACAAAGATAGCTTGATTATACATATATAACAATTGTAGATAAAATCCAGAGCTACAGTAATTGCCACGGGCCAAAGCTAGAAATATGTTCAGAAAGGACCACAAAAATCAGTGGAGGATGGGTTCATTGATGGTTATTGAACAAGAGGGTCTGTGTTTTTGTTTCAGGAAGTTTTCTACTGCTGCTTGCTGGAGCTGGGAGGGTATATACCAGGTGAAGGACAACGCTATACTTATCCCAGGCTTGTGTTTCTCTCTGAGATCTTTTACTGGCTGCTCTTGGAAACAGGATACTAGTCTAGACAGCCTGTGGCATGACCTGCGGTGGCTGCTTTTAAGTTCTTTCTTTATATCTCTAGGCATGTTTGTGTAAATATCTGCAACTTTTCCTTTGGTTTTCTCTATCTTCTATTTTTTTTTTTTTTTTAAATTGCAGCTTACAGTAAGTGTTCAATTTTCCTAGAGCCATCTGAAGCAGAAGTTTGTTTTAACATAATGTCAATTTAAGACATTCTTGTTGTTTCCTTGCTTGCTGAAGGAAAATGAAATACAAATTGTCTCTCTCATTTTAAATCTCCTACCCAGAGTTCCTTACCCTAGATAATCTACAGTAGAAATAATCCAGGCAACTGATTTGGCTTAAACGTGACCAACAAAATTTCATATTTCCACCTTCTTTCTCATGTCCATCAGCCTTGCTATAAGAAGAAATACCCAGTGAGAAGCTTAGGTCATTCACTGTTTTGAAAGCTCACTGCAAGTTGCTTAGACCCCCCTTGACACTATTTTACATATTATCAGTTTGATAGGTGTTTTTACCTGGTACAGGCTGGCAAGGTGGTGTTTAGTTTTGATCAAAAAGGGCTGGTTGACCCCTGGATGATCCACATCATGAGCTGCAGCAGCTAGCAGTCCAAGCATAATGTCCGATGGGGTGAGGAAGCTGGCAAGCTGAATCACACATTAATCACAACAAGAACACAAACAGTAAACACTTTTCCCCCCCCCTCTTTTGGCAGATAAACAAGCCAGCTGACATCATGGCACTGCTCAGTTTTGTAGGTGAGTACACAGATGTCAAAAACAAAATAAATCGTGCACAACCTTTTCGAGGCGATTATTGAAAAAATATCTATAAAGAATATCAGACTATATACATATGTTACTACAGCTTGTGTTCCTTATCTTTTTATTTTTTTATGACAATATATGGATTGTTATACAAGTGTTTGAGCTTAGTCTAAAAGATTCATTTTAAAAAACATAAGTGTACTAGCAGGTTGGCATATGTTAGCATCCATGATAGGGGCTCTGCCTCAATAGTTAGCAACACCAACAACACATCATGCTTCATTTTCTACTACAGCATCTGCATCTGTCAAATGCAGAGTTTACAAACTTTTGAAATTTCAAACTTGGCTGTTAAATATCTCAGTTCAAATGTTGCTATTTTATTAGAGAACATTATTTGCTTTTCTAACTTCAGACATATGAGTTTGCAACCTGCCCAGATTTTTTCTATTATACAGCTTATGATTCAGAAGCAAATCATGTTATCACTGGAAAAAAAAATTGAACGTCTCAGTGTCTTCTGTTTCTAAGAGTGAGTTAGTTATTACCAGCCTGATGAGTCTGTACAGAGTACAGTTTATGACCTGAAAGAAGCATCCTGTGATGCAAAATCAACAGAAGTATTGTAAAGATTTGGATGCTGGCTGTCCTCTGCACTTTTTGACAGAAGGGACTTGCACATCTTGCAGGAGATGGAAATACAGGAAAGCTGGGGCTTGCTCCTATCCTCACTTACAATTACTATGTCTGGTCTAACAGTTTGTTAATTGTAGTAGAATTTCCTTTCATTTAAGTCAAGCCAGGAAAGATTAGTTATGTTCTTATACTGTGGCTCAGCATTATATTATTAAAGTGCTTTCCAGTAACACATTAAACAACATCACCATTGTCTAATATCCTCATTTTGTGAGGGCTTGCTACAACATTCAAGCAGCTGCTGCTGGCTTGTGTAGAGGATACTCTTGCAACAGAACCACTCAAAGGGACCACATGCCCATTTTTGGTGTTTCACTGCCAAATTTCTGCTATCTAAAAATAGGGGTTTTTTTTTGGTTGTTGTTGATGTTTGCTTGGTTTTTAATCCTGGGAAAGCAATTTGAGAATTATCTGAAAGCAACATCAGTGTGAAAGGTTGTCATTACCTTGGGCTCCCTCAGATAGCAGTGCATAGCTTGTGTGACGTCAGCAGCATGGACAGCATTGTGGTATGGGTTTTGGCTGTGGTAATCTTCCTGAACCATAACTGTGAAACAAAACAGAAAACAAAGATCCTTTTGTCTCTGAATTCCATGGCCACAACTGGCAACTGGACTTAAAATACAATTTGAGGTTTTGCAGTCAGCTGCCTATGGAGTTTCTTCAAATACCTGTAGCTTACTTAGACTGGTGCTCTTACTGGGATACCTTCAGAAAAAAAATGCATGAAAGGATTTGTGACGCCCATGGGGATACACTGGGTCTAGTTCATAAATCAACTCTTTCTTGCCTTAGTGAAGGCTCTCATTCAGGAGTAAAATAAATAAGGAAGAAAGGCAAATTTATCCACAACGGAGTGTAATTATTTAGGCTGCTGTCATAGGGGAGTAATATGTCATTACAGCAGCACTGCCTATTTTACAGCAGCAGGGGGAGAGGCCCTGACATCCTGGCACCATTTGCTGTTCGAGGACTACGGTCCAAGGCATTCCTACAGAGAATCAAAAGATACCGCATTTGGTTATTTGAAGCAAAATCTTCTGTGACAGCCACATCTATACTTCCATTTTAAATACCAGTCCTTCTTGCATCAGTTTGCAGAGCTGTAAGTGTACCATCTGAAGACTGAGTGCCACCCTGTTAACTCTCATCTTGCACTAGCACAGAAAACCACTGAGGTTTGTGCTTCAAGCTCATCTGCTCCTTGCAGCAGTGCCTGCACCATCAGGGGATCTCGGGGCAACAGTGGAAGCTGCATGTGGCCTTGCCCAAAATGCTCTCCTTGACACCATCAAATTGATCGAACAGAAAAGCAACACGCAAAATTACCATGGTGCTCAACTCCAGCATGGGCCATGCAAAAGCGAGTGCTAGCCTTCAGTTTGTTTTCAGTTCATTTGAAGTTACAGTCAGTAACCCTTTAAACCCTGAGTAACTCCAGCTCTAATTATCTGAACGTCCACCTTGTGTCAGGACACAGGAGCTAGCAAAGGCAGGGAGATGTTGCCCATCTCCACAGCAGAGGAAAGCCTTCCAAAAGCGACAGTGGTGCGTTACTAAAAAAGAGATCCTGCCTTTGAAATGCTGTCTGACAGTCTAACAAAACAGCATTCAGCTGCATTCAAAACATGATGCAGAAGGCAATTGATTTTGGCTAATTTCTTCTTTTGGTTCGCTGACAGCATGGGGCTAATATTTCTGTTGGCAGTAACAGCAGCAGGGGCTTTCATCAACACTGTTCGGTGTAGACAGCTTGATATAATTTGTTAAATTTTGCACATAAGCTTTTAACTGCCCTGGGTCTTAGTGGTCTATTAGTCACTAAAATAATGTTGCTGCACCACAATTGTATTGTGCACGGGTAGGTTCTGCAATGTGTGTCTGCCTGTGTGGGCCTCTGCCTGCCACATCTCTGCATGACATACATTTTTTTAAATCATCAGTGCAACTGGAGTACTGGGATGCTTAAGTCCAATACAGTCTTAAGTTCCTTCACTGACTTAACAGGTACTGCTGAATTGAGTCCCCGGGTGCCTGTAAATAGTACACTAATATATATTACAAAAATGTTTTACTGAAATAATTGCAACAACATTGTGATTTTACATAGATATGCAGAACAAGCCAGTATCTTTTCTGAGGCCCTACTTAAGCTGTAACCTGCATTTAATGATGGTTTGGAGGTGAGCACTTACCTAAAAACCTATGTAACGTAACCATATCTAGCTGGAAATGGTGAATAAGTCCATGCACGTTGAAGAGGTGACAGAGCAGTGTTACGAGACTGTTTCCTGAAAGCAGAGAGGAACAACCCTCAGATTCCTTTAACCAAGCAAGCAAGACTAAAAATTTTGGTAGTTTCCTAACTATTAGTCAGCTCCTATCACCTTAGCTCTCATCACATCTGCTTAGATGATACTCATATACTCAAAAGTAGCTTATATAAATTACTCCCTTATACAATCAAGACTTGACGATTTGGCTATGTCAGTGGAATGCCGTTCTGATGTCCAGTTGCCATAAAGTTGTGTTTGCTATTTCAGCATGACACAGAAGGCGAATTGACATGATCTCAACTGGAAATCTTTTGACAGGATTGTTTGAGAACCACATCATCTTCATAATACAGTTTACTTCCAGAAATGACAGAAAGAGCGAATGGCTCTTCTGCCACTTTGCCTTGCCATACTGTACTAATTAATTAATTAATGAGAATTCTGCAGCTTGTAAATAAAGCTTTTTATTTTATACATGACTGTATAAACATGTACACAATCCACATACCCAGCTCAGCTACAATTGCATCTCACAACGATGATGCGGACAGGAAAAAATGAGTTACAGCATTTATGGTTTCAAGTCACACTGTAATGTTGGCCCTACTGTGAATTTGATACCGGGAACACTGGCAAAATTGAGGCTAACTATCAACTATATTATACAATCAACTATACATACACACAGTGTTTAGAAAAGTTTGCACTGCATAATTCAGTACCAGTGTTTCCAGAAAAGTTCAGAAAAAAACTCCAACCAACCCATACAAAGTATAAACAATGTCTGAAGGGAGTCTTTTCTCATTTAACGTAACTCAGGAAAGAAAATAAACATATGTATGAAGAGGACATGGAAACTTACTTGGACTTGGCTACTGACCAGGGGCATAGAAAGGTAATTTAGAAGAATTATGCTTTTGCCTCCCTTGCCATTTGCAGTCCTTTCCACTCCTCCCTACCAGTTACTCAGCTGAATTATCCTCTAAAGCAACTTTTCCTACACCTTCTGCAGCAGCTGAATCTACTTAGATAGGGGGTGAGGAATGGGGGACTTCATTCCTATAAGCAATTAAGAAAGGCCAAAGGTGTGATCATGACCTCTTCAGCAGCTACCTGACCAAGAGGCACTGCCTAGACATCAGTGGGAATGTGCAGTTACAGGCATATATTTAGATAAAAAGTTTCACAAAGTTTTAGTGTCTTAAAGACTTTTCCTATTTTTTCTACCCAGATGGTTGACACAGAGCAAGGGTATCTTTGGCTAAAGGCATTTTATGTTGATAGAAATTGACTGATTACTGACATATCAACTCATGTATCTAATAGGTCTATTTTAAAGTTGCTTTGGAGTTTACCCTGTAAAGGAAACTGAAATACTTCCCTGAAACTAATAAACAATTCATAATAAACAAGCAAGAGGTGACCACAATAAATATAAGATACTAGAATAATACAAAAAACACACTTTAAACGTTATCCTATAGTTGTGAATGTTCCGGGAAAAGCCTGAAATGTTCAAGGATATGATTTTAAGAGGAGTAGTGTCCAATTTCTCTCCAATAATCTAAACTGGAAAAGTTTAGCAAAATATTAGTTAGGGATTTTTACTTTAGTCGTATATAAGAGATCTTAAATATATATGTATATATTTTTCTTTTTAAATTACTTACCATTTGTCAAGCGGTCAAACAAGAAAATGTCAAAATCCCACATTCCCACTTTGGATAGCATATGCTAGAAAAACAAATACAAAAAAAGTCAAATGATGGGCATGCCAAACTGTAAAGCAGATTTAAATTATTATTCCACATTAATCACAGAATTGGTTTCTGCAACTTTAAAGTTTTGTTCAGGAAAGCTATAGAGATGTATTTGAAATATCAGACATCAGGAATCAAATTTAGCTACACTGAATAAAATAGCACTTGCACTTGTAACTGAGGAGTTTTTGAACTTGACACTTAAAAAGGCCTCAAATGGAGCTCAAAACATGGAAAAATATAAAACAAAATATTATGAAAATAATTGCTATTACTGCATAACTTTTTGTTGTTCTTTCATGTCCCCAAATCAATTCGGTATAAATTATCTTACGATTTTATTACAGTAAAGTACAATCTTAGATCTCATGGAGAATATGAATTAAATTTTGATAAACAGCTTCACAAGTACAGCTTTTATGAACTGAGATAGAGTGCTTCTGTGAAGCACATTCAGCCATGCAGAAGAACCCATCATTGCTACCATATGCAGTGTTTTTACAGCTACTTCAGTTCAGCTAAGAGACTGAGTCTGGACTAACTGTAGGACCTACACATATATGAATAAAATGGGTGTACACTCCAATCTCTTTCTCTATATTCAAACCAGTTCTGGATTCTTAATTACTTTCTAGCACCTGATACATAACCTTGTCTTGCAGAGAGTAAAAGGTTTTTTCTAGGCATGTAATCTCAATGCCATTAGTTGAGCAAGTTGTGTTAGCAATGTCATTAAAAGGAAGTATAAGAGCTGCAAAATAAGAGTATTATATTATTACGCTGAAGTTCTTTACAGTGATTGTGCCCTGTTTCTTAGCCTGTGCCATTATGGGGAGCTATTGAGGGTTGCCTAACAGCTGCTCCGTACCAGCTGTGAGACAGCGGCTTCTTTTTTTTTTTTTTGAGCGGATAAATTAAATCTTGTGTGGAGGTTGTACTTATTTAAATCAGTTACTCAGTCAGGGATACTTCACCATTTAATAAATCCACGTTATAATTTCTGTTGAGAGAACATGAAAATACTGGATAGATTCAGACATTTTCTTGTTACCTTGAGACTAAGTTTTTAAAGCTGTAAATATAAAAGAGGAATGGACAGTATGTTTTCTGTAAGGCGAGCAAGTAGAGTGGGCCATTTAAGAAACATCAACCGTACATTTGCTTATCTGAACACTGAAACAAAACTGACACTCTCTGGAATATTATCAAAAGACATGGAGATCTGGTGACCTGTCTTACCCTTGCTTGCCCAAGGTAGTCCTCATCCAGCAGGTACAGAGAGGCTTGTGGTACAATTCCACGCAGTAACCGGGATGCATGGAAATACCTCTGAAAACTTAACAGTCTTTTCACCTTTTTCTTGGTGCCAATTTCCCCTGAGAGTGCTGTATCTGCAAAAATCAATCAGTACAAAAACCATGAAACCCAAGACCAAGGATGACTTTCTCAATTATTTAATAAACAGAAATAGCAAAAAGTTCCCAATAATGATACAGAAGTCATAGCATTCATGCTTCTTGTCAGTCCTCATGAAGGGCCAGTACTCAAATTCCTATACTTCAGCATCATATATTTGTTTAGTTCAGAAAGGAAATATGTCCCAGTAAACAGAGCACTAATGTAGGACTTGGAAGGTCTGAGTTCAAGATACTGCCTGCCACAGACTTTAATGTGATCCACACTAAATCACCAGGGGTGTAATATATCCCCTAACCATAGACGTCTAGAGGGAGCCTAAGTGACAAGGAAGAGTCAGGTATGAGAAACCTGCTCTTACTCTTCTGTGCCTCTGTTCTGTGTCGATAAAACTGGAAATAGCATTACCTTTCTACCCCACAGGAGTGTCATAAGAATACACCAAAATTGCATAGCACTAGCATACAACATGATCAACTTAAACCTTACTGGACACATAGCGGGAGGATTGCAAACAGTAAGTCCTTTTTGTTTCAAATCTTATGCAAAGTGCATATTTTAAAACCAAGGTACAGTGAGAGGGATGTGAACAGGATGAAGTAGAAAACATCCTCCATATGGCTGTTTGAACATCTTATCCTTCTGAATGGTCTCTTATAGCGTGTAACGGGGAAGTTAATATGAAGCTCCAGGCAGCAAATGAAACAAAGGACAGGCATCTGTGCCACTGACCCAGCAGCATGAGTGGTCTCTTGTGAACAAACAGAAATAATTTTTTGTGATCTGTAAGAAAATGGTAAACTCCTTGCAGGAGGCTTCTCTCTATGGCCAGAGCTTGTAAGACGTTAACAGCACTTCTTTATACAGGGTAGTTTTCAAGCAGACACTGGTGGCCTTATGCACAGCCTTTGCAATACAGCATTTACTCTCATGGTAAATTCATAAATAAATAAATAAATAAATAAAAAGACACCAAAAGAGACCTCAAAATACAGTCTGAAAGTACAAATGCATGAACCAGTTTTAGAAGAAGACAGAAGAGAGAACAAGAAGCAAGAATAGGTTAATAGTCCCATTGTATTATCCTTCCTACATAGTAAAGTAAATTATAAATGAAAAAAAATATTTCAGTCCTCCACACAGGAAAGGAAGCATATACAGGCAGTTCCCTCCTTTTTTTAGTTACACAAAAGAATATGTTATTCTCACTCAGTATCAGGATAATTTTAATTCCCTAATGCTACATTAGGAGATTTTCATATCTGGCTAAATGTGACACAAAAAACAAGGTAGCTTTTACACAGTGATTAAAACTGTAATTAGAATAATTAAATTACTTTATTGTTAGTAAGAACAATATGCAGGCTTCCTAAAGCTGATAGTGACTTAGGTCGTTCCACCTGAACTTTTAATAGAACCTCACATACAGCTGCAATGTTTTCATTTTGCAGTCTGGTATAAGTTTTGGAAAAAGAGAGGACAAACCAGACAAGATTCAACACAGTTTTGCTGATGAGAGGAACATTGTACGAAGTTGAAGGTTAAGCACCCATTTTAGAGAATGGTAATGATTGCTTGAGATAAGGTGTCACACACTAATTCATTGGATTTCAGGTTTAAATAAGAGCTTAGGAAAAAACATCCATGGACTGAAGATGTTTCTCTCTATTCTGCTATTTCATTTTGTATATAAATGCTGAACATTTGTTCTGCTGTGAAATTAAAATATGATTTTGTATGCTGCTTTTATGAGTTTTATTATTATGATAGTTTTTTTCAGAGAAGTCATTAGTTTTGTTTTTTTTTTTTTGAACCTTAGATGGTTCAGTGTTTGATTTCTCCAAGCGAAGATGGGAGCACTTTCTGCAGCAAGTTTCTTCCTTATGTAATCCAACAGCTACCAAACATCACAGCTATCAAGTGACAGAAAGTCAGTAACAACCACCAAAAATATACTTACAAAACTGAGTAACAATAGCTAAAGTATTTTCTTAGACCTCTAAGTTACAGACTTCTTGTTGGCCCCCACTGAGTTTTAATAACACAACGGCACACAATAATTTTATTACAACTTGAAAAGCCAAGAACGCAGACAGTAACAAATATCACCACTGTATCAGCCTGAAGGTTAGATTTTCACTTATGATGTACCAGTACCTGCCTTAATTCTCTCTCACATTTTAAATGCTGGAACAATTTCATGGCTTATTGAAAGGGTGACTAATGTAGGTGCCAGCAGTTATCCAGTAGTGCTTCTAAGAAGTTGCTGGCTAAGAAGTTTAATTCCTAGATACCAAAACACTCTCAAAATTAATTCCCTTTTAAAACTTGTGTCAGCTCTTTGTTGACTTTCCAACTTTCCTAATTCCATCTTTGCCCAAAACCTGTCACTGCTTCCAGGTAATGAGTTTATATTTTAATGTATGGAAAACTTCTCTTTTGTGCATTAAAAACAGATAGTTGCTCCAACTAATTTTTATGTAAGTTTACATCTGTTTTCTCAGTTAAGTACAGATGACTGAAATTACCACCTATTTTCCTTTAAATTTTTGTTTAAAACTCAGATGTGGAGTTCCTATGGTGAAGGTTTGGGCAGAGTCCCAACAAGCAGCCATACACTTGAAGAAGTGGGTATTTTATTCTGTGGATTGCCAGGCTATTTCAGTAGCACAGATAATACTTACCAAACCATTAACACATTAGGTTGAGATACATAATTTATTATTGTGAATGTACTTTCTGAATTGAACCATTAAATCTGTTGCTGCTGCTTCATCATATTGCTCCATAGACTTGTCATGGGTCTCAACTGAAACGTAATCCATGGACTGCTAGCAGACAGCGCCTCTGAAGCAGGACCTGCTGCTTCAGATGTGCATGATATTACAACATATTATGCAAAGAAGGTTACCCACAATAATCTGTTGCCCTGTATTTCCGTTCTTATGAGAAGAAATTCATAGTATTGATCGAGAATGGTAGGAAGTGTATTTTCAAATTGGGCTCTTGACAGAGCAGTCCAAAGCCTGCATTGCAGTCTATTCACATGCAAACTGTGGATGTTGTCTTAAAGGCTGTCATGTTAAAACCATGTCCTTTAAGTCATTCCAGCAATAATTGATTTGTCTATGAGTCATAGGACTTGCCAAATGATTGTTACGACCCTTAATAGGTTACTATGCCATCCTCAGTAATGTACCTCATTATGATGGGGCCTTACATAAAATTGGTCTAACACTCTGCCCCTCTCTGAGTACAAGGAACACCCAACTATTAGCGTCTCATCAACATTCTCCCTTTGCCCTTCCAAATCAATGTTAGACAAACAAACAAACAAAAAAAACCAAACCATATGAAACAGAGAGAAAAAGAATGTTTAAAACACAAGAGCAAAAAGTGAAGCAACTCAGAGTGAATGCTGAAATTCTGTCTTTCAACTCAACAACCGGGCCAGAATCTCCCAAAAGTGAAGAGCCATTCCTAGTGTATGGGATCCAACAGTTGACACAAAAATTGAGATGCAGTTTTAAGATGAAGTTAAAGGTTTATGTGAGTAACAGTTATACAGCGAACATACCACTCCCTAATTGACAATTCTAAATTTCAATTTAAATTGTAAATATAAAATTTTGATGACTACACCTGATGTAAGTTATATAATGACTTTGGAACATATAGGGTTATTGATAGCTATTTCTAATTATGTTAAAATGAATTACAAGTAAATGAATCAAAAATATCTTTGCAGATACCACTCAACTTCAATTGTGGAACTAGAGGTACTAAAATGTATGCTATGTTATCTGGCTAAGGAAAACAAACTGCAAGGCTCATTTAGTAATTACATGCAATTTTGAAATGAACGTGAAAGATGAGCAAGAGCGTCTTTTGTTTATACCCATAAAACTTCCCTTGAGAACTATGTTTATCTTTAATCATTGTGGCAACTTCTGAATATTTTGTTTACCTAAAAAAAGCATCACATATCTCTCTGAAAGATGCACATTCTCTTATCCTGTGGAGTTACTGCCTAGCACAGTGGTTGGAGAATCCCATCTTTGTATACTGAACAAAGTTATTGTAGGGATTGCATACCTGTACCTACACATTTATGAGAGTGTCCATATAAGCTTTCGCCACAAAGCTTAATGTCTGCCTTCAAAAACACAGCTTGCCTGAGTTCACAGGGCATCTCCTTATGTGTTTTAGCACACAGCAAGAATAGTTGCATTCTTCATTAGGTCATCCATATCATGTGTACATGCTATCAGACCATGGACAATGTCTGGATACTGCACAAAGACCTAGAGAGGTTAATAAGCTATAGGAATCAATGGTTGCCTTCTCTCTCCTAACAAAGCTCCTCCAGTTACATAGATCTGCTCACCTTAACATGATCTATGGCTCAATACACCCCAACCTCTGTTATTTCAGGGAAAGAGGTTTCCTGCACTAGGAACTGCTACGAGTTTTCTTTCAGATTTCTTTCACATTGCTGTGCTGGCATATGCCCGCAGGCAGCATGAACATAAAAATTACAGAGGTTATGTTAACAATGGTTGAGTTAACATCCAGAAATGATCACATAAATCAAATTTGGACAAGGATATACTTAACTCTACACCAGACATTCATTACAGTGTTATTGTTCTTTTCAAGTAAACAAACTTGGTTATGTATTCAAATAATGCCTGTAAGTTTTCCTTCACAGCATCTCCTTTTTTATTTTATTGCACCTCAGTGCACAATAAAAGCAGGTCACTCAGCAGTATGAGTGGATAACAACAGGCTTATTAATTTACAAAAGGCCACTGATTCAGAAGCAGAAAGTGTTTTTTTTTCCTCTGCTTTCTAAAAGAATATAAAATAAAACCAATACATACAAATCAGGTCCTCAAACACCTGCTTTTGTCTCCTACAATTTACAATACCCTCTCCTCTCTTCCGAGGATGTAAAGACATACAGTACTCATCCACTGTTCTTCAAGTATATGCCTGAAGAATTAGGCAGGATTGACAGAAGGTGCTGGAATATCTGGAAGAAAGTGAGAGGATCAGACCAGCAATTTACTGCCCAGATCATTTACAAACAGAGAGGACCCTGGGAAGCAATTTGTCTCTGGTCCTGTGCATTATAGAGGCAATTTCCTGCACTCGTTCCTGGTTTGACAGCTGACTAGAATGCTTTTAATGAGAGCTTAAGATACATTTATTTAATTGACTTACGAGGAAGAGTTGGTCTTTGCCCATAGATTTTTTTGGTTGTTTTTCTGGTCAAATCATGGTAGACATTTAGATCACCTTTACTGAAGTCTTGTTTGGCATACCCAGTGCATGACTTGGTTACTAATGTTTTCTTATAAAGATGAGTGCGTAGCACTGATGATAGAAGAAAATGATGCATCTTCTATCTACTTACATTAGGGATTTATCACGTTATTCAAAAGACAGCAGCAGCGGTAAGGATAGCTGAACCAGCACAGGTAATGTAAAAATTAATTCCAAACTTGACATTTCAAATTTGAATTTTGGAGAAGGCATTGGTAAACTGGAAGATGCACAGGTAACCTCTCTGCACTGTCTAGGCTTTCCCATTACCCTGCTGCTTGCAGTCCAAAAATCCTTCAGAAGGGAAACATTACAACTTCAAAGATAGGCCTGTGAAAACACAGAAGGCACAAGAAACCTATGTAAAAGAATTGTTGCTCAAAAGCTTTCATTCTAGTGTAGAAGGACCAAGAAACTCAGATAAATATCCCAGCTGTACTTCTGAATCTTCTGAGGCTTTTGTGAGAAACTGGCAAACGGGTTAGATTAAAAAATGGTAGAATTATACCAGTACCAATTTGATCATCTGAATTTATGTTGGTCACCACAACTAAGAAGATAGATGAACACCTTGCACTATATAGTGTCTACAGACAAAGAAGTGTTGTACTGAAAACTTTTAAATTTAGAAATCCTAAAGAGACTTCCTCAAACTAGAGAGGAATCCAAAAAGTTTTTATAAACATTTCATTTTCACCTGCTCCTCTAACATACTTAAAAATTGAAAAAAGCTAGAGTAGAGGATATGCTGAGTCCTCTGAAATGTCTCAGAAGCTAACAATGCACATAGTATTTCAAAGATTTTCTAAGACATTGAGACTAAATAACAATGAGATTTTAGGGGCAGGACTGTTATTCATAATTTTTTTTTCTTAATGTATCCTGCCCAACCATTTTTGGCTACCGTAATATAATTGTTAATTATACTAATATTCAAAATACCTAAATGTTGGTGAGTAATGACAGAGTAAAAATAATTTACTTCATTCACTGTCTTCTTTATCCGTGTAGTAAATTAATACAAAAAACATGATGTATCAAAACTTTTATAAGCAAGTATGAGCAAATTGTGTTCTTTGCTCCTTGACTTTTGATAAAATTCAATTTTAGAGGTCAAGTGCTTTCTGTTAGCTGCCATTGTTTGTATGGGTTACAACTGTATTATTTCTCTTTGAATGGGTAAACATAGTCTTTCAATTAGGAAGAGGCTGGAAGAAAGATAGTGTGACTGAAGACATCAGACAAAAGCAAAACAATCAGCAGAAAAAAAACCCTAACATTTTCCAAGGTGAGTCAAGATCCCATTCTTCAACTACCTGCACAATTACACAAAATCATTGCAGTGCCCTGTTCACAGATGAGGTGCTTATATGCTTCTTTGGCTAATGTAGTTAATGAAATGTGAGAGGTTCTGGGACCCCAATTTTCTAGATCACCTTGCTATAGGGTTTCCTCCTCTTCAAACATTATGCTTCAGGTGATGGTGGCTTGTAACAGGTCAGTTTCCAAATCTTAAAGTTCCCGCACAATTGCTGGTGTCTTGAAGAACACTAGTGATACAGCTTTCCTCCACCCCAAAACATATTGCTTTTGAGAGTGTTTGCAAGAGACTACAGAACTTACGAACTATGATAAAAATTATTCCATTACACCAACTTCTGGAGAAGCCAGGCTTTCAGAGGCCAATTAAGTAACAGAATATTAGCCTTAACAACAGGAAGAGGAATAGATTATATCCAAGTTTAAGATGAATTTAGATTTGTTTCTCTTCATATTTTACAGCCTTTATTGGGGTCATCAATCATCTTTATGCAAACAAACATCTTGGCATCTCTTATTAAGCCTCCTACAAGCACTTAGGAAATGGTACGTTGTGTTCCATTTCACCACAAAGTCTTTATCATTTCAATATGAACCTCTACTTTGCCACTTCAATCTTTGTACAGAAGTACAGTCAGAACCTTTTTTTTCCCTAAAACTGCAAATGTTCTATAGCTGATTATAGTTTCTCTAACAGGAAATGGTACATCCCCTCCCCCTTCACTCCCCTTGAGAAAAAGCAACATAACCTGTAATAACAGCAAACCTAACTTTCATTTATCATCTTAATGATCCCTTCTCCTTGTTCTTTCTTTTCCTCTGGTCATTTGGAAAGTATCCTCAGTGTTATCTTCAGTACACCCTTTCCCTTTGCTAATCAGGGAAAAGAAGGTGGGGTGGCAGAATGGGTCACGCATCATTTGGAAATTTTTAAAGGGACATTCTCGGTTGAGCTGAATCCTAAATCTGTATTGAAAATGGTACAAGCCTGCATAATCATGTCAGTGTTCACTAAGACTGTGTTTGCAGCACAGCTTTTTGTTGTTGTTGTTCTGCTTCCCCTCATGAGTTCTTCTGAAGCATTCATAACGGCGACTACTGCATTTTGTTAGCACATGAGAACACATACATCAATCAGTTTTACATTCTAGCTTTCATTTTCTGCAAATGAAAAGGAAAACCTAAGCAATGAGCATGAATGGCAGGAAGTAGAATATACTTTTCAGTCTACCTTTTTATGAAATTTTGCTGATAAGAACTCTTAAAAACAAACAAACAAAAACAACAAACACCAAAAAAATCCACCTCAAACCAAAAAAAGCTTTCTGTTATTTGATTGAAGGGGGAGTGGGGGAAGACATGGACCAGGACGACTTCTAGAGACAGGAGGAATTTTTGAGTATAGCGTGAAGTGTTACTATAAAAATCTCTGTGCTGCAACACTAATAAGAGAAACTCAATTCCTCTTTCTTGAATAGGAAACTGAAAGCAAGGCCATAGGCTGACTTCAGTTCTGGAAATATTCCTGTCATTCAAACCAGACGCAAGCTAACCAGATTAAGAAGCCTGTGTGCCTTCAGGATGTTGACAAGTATCTTTTGGATGTGCTTATCCACGAGGAACTAAGAGAGGTATTATGTAGAAATGATGCAGACCTCATGAGATCTCTCCCTTTCTAATTTAATAACCATCTGGAACTTTGGACTCATCTCCACAGGCTGGGTTGGGATTCGAGTAATCCAATCAGTCCTTTAAACTTCCTCACAAGACTTTTAGTGTCCTAATTTAACCCAGGTCAGAAATATCTAAAAAGGCATCTCTCACTCCCACTTCCTTTTCTAGCCAAAGGCAACAAAACAAGACAGTTAACCAAACTTTTTTTAACCTCATTCATTTGGGTTCAAGTTACTTGATGGTTCAGTTTTGGGTTGGTGGCTGTGGTTAAGTTTTATTTTCCCTGGAGATGGGCCCTACCTGAAAGTCTTGGAGTTGTTCGAAATCCAAAACCAAAAATGAATGTAAATTTTGCAAATGGATCTTTCTGTAGACAAGCAGAAACCACAGATTCAAATGTCCACAGACTTTGGTTCTTTGAGATGGAGACTTTTTCATGAGTTCATATCTTCCCTTACCAACCCTGACAACACTTTTCTTTTCTGTAGTATCTAGCTCATCACATGCTGGCAAAGCATCACCTTATGCACAAACAAACTGAAAAACAGAGGATTTTTCTTGCCTCAAATCAGACTGCAAATCAAGGACAGAGACTGAATAGTACCTAGTATCAGTGCTCATTGCCACCTGTTACTACAAACATGTAACCTATACTAACTTTATTTGCCAAGCAAAGCTTAAAGTGGGTAGGTTTTTTTGGACTCAACTTCTGCCTGCATGTTAACAGCAAGATCCTAGGTAATACATAGATATACTCTTGGAGTGTCCACAAACATATCTTGACCTTTTAGATATTCCCAGATGCTACTGTTTGTTTCTGTTGTGTAAAGTGTAGGAAAACAGAAATCTCTTTAGGCAGCACCATTTTGGTACAGAGACTCCATTTGACAGGTCACATACTACATCCTTTCCTTGTTATCCCTCCTACATCAATATACAGATATAAGTTCTGTCAGACACTTTTATACTGTGGAGGTATATTGTGGATAATGAAAGCAAAGGGATGACTGATACTGGGACAAAAACAAAGTGTCCCTAATGCAGAATTTTTCAGTAAAAGTTAAAAATGTGAGCAGAAACAGTTTTAGTAACATTTTTCCTTTTGATACAGAGAAGAACATAGCATAAAGAGGATGGACACTGGAGAATCACGTGTAAGTCTTAAGAATTCCCTTGTTTTCTGACAAAGAATGACAAGCAAATTTGTAAATGAAAAGTTATTCATCTCTCATGTAACTTGCTATTTTGTTACTCGGTTTAATTTAATCTGTCAATAAAACAAAACATCTAATCTAACTAGAACATGGTGAGGTCTTCTTGGTTACTGCTGCATGCCCACCTACAGCTCTAGATTTATCACAGGGAATTCCCTCAAACTTTTAATTAATGCAATGAAGAAATGTATCATTGCAGTTACCAGCACAACTCATCATGGGATAATGAAATCTCTCTTAATCAATGTATATTAGTCACTAGAGGGATCTGGTTCAATGACTCACTGAGCAACTTTGTCAGTCAGAGAACTGAATTACAACTGCCTTACTACTACAGCCCTTTATTTCTGAAATCCAAACTATGCCTCGCTAAAAGGAAAACTGGATCTAGTTAGCTTTCACTGCAGAGGTGGTTCAAATTCTAAATTATTACACTGCACATATTCAGATTAACTGCTCTTTTGTCTTGTGAATGTATAAAGGTTTATTTAATTTACAGAAATGCAGAAGTGCCAGTAAACTGCCATCATTAATTTCAGCAGTATTAGTTTCACTTACAAGCTAGATCTACCAAGTTCAGAGCCAAATTTTCCCCAAATCTGTGAAGGTTTGGTTTGGAATCAATATTACACAATTTATACATTATATGCAGCTGCTGTATGGCACTTAATACTTCCTATGGCCTATTCCATCCCATTTCTCCATTTTAAGGAATGTCTTGTTTGCATGAAGAGAAAGTTCTTTCCCCATTTTCCTATAAACCTATAAGGCTGTGCAAAGCTTGTATCCTTCAGTTTAGGAGACATTTGTAAAGTCTGAATATTTCATAAGCTCACTAGTGAACATGGAACCTCAGGTCTGCCATGCTCAGCTTATTTTTTCTGGGGTATAGCTGTGGCCATAAGGAACAGGTGGTCCCTTTGCCTTACTGTGGCAGGCTGAGAAAACGGAAAGCCTACTTTGAGTCTTCCTATAGGGCTGGCTAATGAGCATCATCTGCTTTCCTGCAGCTTTCCTGTGGAGAGGAGCTGCTAAGTAGCTTCCCCTGAAGCTTCTGTCTCGATACTGTCAATGCAAACAAGTATCTGGTTGGCCATGGAGGTCTCCACAAGTTGCAGGAACTGACTCAGGAGATTGAGGCAAACATAGGTTCCCTGCAACACAGAACCTAGCATATGTTGGTGACAAGAGGATATTTCACATGCAGTTTTGAATTCCAGAATTATCTTAGAGTCCCAAAAGCCATGGGTGCAACTACATCTCAAGGAAAGCTTGCAACTAAGTCCAAAAAAGACAAGATACTAAAGCCTTGGATCTCCTCCAGATAGGATCCTGTAAAATAATCACGGTCCTAACAGCATGGCACTGACAAGGTGAAATACTGCTCACTAAGTTTCTATATATTACAGAGAGGCACTGGAGGAATGTTTAGATGGCATCACAGACATTAGCTCAAACAGCAAGAAGCTAACATTAATCCAGTTGGCTTTGATTATGGCTATAGAAGATCCCATTTTGAGAACACAGGAAGTTTTCCTATCCAAAAAGACTTAACAGTGTCTTAAATTACACAGCGACTTTACTACAGGAAT
This sequence comes from Anseranas semipalmata, assembly GCA_013399115.1. Classification (NCBI taxonomy): domain Eukaryota; kingdom Metazoa; phylum Chordata; class Aves; order Anseriformes; family Anseranatidae; genus Anseranas; species Anseranas semipalmata. Next base: position 637,510 of record VXAA01006355.1, read on the forward strand.
CCAGAAAAAACAACATGGTCTACTCGGTGTTAACCCCTGCTAGCCAAAGTAGGGGAAAATCCACTAGTTTGAATCTGTAAGCACGTTCAAAAGGCTACATTTAGGTGATAGTGTCAGACACCATATTGCAATGTCCTGAAATCTTTTAAGAAAATGTTAAGTCTTCATTTAAGGGTGACCTTCAGTGTTTTCCCTTACTTTAAAACAAGGGAAGTACTGTTATTTGGAATAATATTTTAGATGGTATAGGAAACTATCTGAAACTATTTAAAACTCCATTTGTCTGAATTGGTGAGAAGCTGGAATAATGTTTATGATCCACTTCTTTATAACTTCTGAGGATATTTACCATAAAATTTTCTCTACCTCATCCCTCTCTTCCTTACTGTAGCAGCTTTCAATATACAGTTGTTGCCTAGCAGTTATTGCTCCCAAACAAATATAACTTGGTGCCAAAATTTAGCTGCAAGTATTAAGTACTGTCCAAAAAAAAAAAAAAAAAAATGGCAGTAGTGACATTTAGATATGTTTCATTAGGATGTGCAAACCATGGTTTTTGATGCTTATATGGTATGCACCAAAGAAATTGATTTGACAGATGGATATATATGAACAAATAAAACAGAAGCCTGTTTACTTCCTGGCAAAACACATCTGCGTGCTCCAACACCGATCATCTTCATCTACCAGTAGGTCACCAAGTGAGCCAGGCCCAGTGCCCTGCCATCTGCAAAGCTAGTAGCCTAGTGCCTAGAAATCTCACTTCATTTTGGACTGAAAAATTAGGCTGCTACCACTCCCCAGGCAGAAAACAGCAAGTACAGAAAAAAAATGAAAACAATGAGAAATCCAAAATCAGGATCACTGCTTTTTTCTTGCAGAGATCATGATCAGCCTTAGTGGCTTCTTTCAGGTTAAAGAAAAGCAGTAAAAAGAAAGAAGAAAGGAACATAAAAAACCTAGCTGCCCTACCCACGTAGGAGCAGAGGTGCCTGCAGAGAGAGGCATCTCTTTTTAAGCTCAGCAGCAAGAGCAGAAGAGTTACGCAGAGTGTCCTGCCCCTCGTATGATCAAAGGCTGAGAATTCACCAGTCCTTCTCCTCCCGGACCCCTCCCCAGACAACCCTGAGCAGCATGAGCACTTCTCTGAAGCTGGCAGGACCTGGAGGATGGCAGAATTCATCTATAAGGGATAAAAACAAAAGCCCTATCTCCAGAAAAAAATGCTGAAAGTTTCTTTGGTTTCTTTAACCAGGGAGAGGAAAGAACATGTAATGAGAATTTTAAATAACAGGTACGTATTCAAAATAGAAAGGAAATAATGAATTCATTTAGTCACACTCAAATGTGAATACATATTAGCTTCTACTTCATGAATGAGAATTGTTTTACTTTCTCTCAGTCTTTATAAGGGCATCAACAATATTTCCAGCTAGCCTAAAACCATTTTTTCTTCCGTTTTTCACTGGCAAGCCAGGACTAAATTATCCTCAGAGGTCTGCTCAACCAGTGTGTTATTCCCTGTTTGTCCTGGGAAAATTTTTGGACACACGTTATCCCTTATGCCTTTCTACTGCAGCCATAGCAAGCACTCTGATGGACTTATGACCTAGAAAACACCTTTTATGAGTAAGGCTGAAAAGCAAGCACTTTTCCAAACTGTAGTACTTTTGCCAGCCCGTGCGAATGCAGCAGATCAGAGCCCAAGTCCTCCCCTTCCTATTAGTCGCTCTTTCCTCCTGTTTTCCAGCCAGACCTCTCCCTTTGCAGCTGGTCTTCTTCTCCCCCCTTCCAGCAACCTACCTCCCTTTTCTTCCCAGTTATTCTGGAAAGCAGTTACAAGAAGAAGGTATAAAACTTTGGTTTGATAATTGCTTTTTAATGAAAAACATAATTGCTGGAAGATTAAAAATGTAATCACTGAACAAACTGTTGGAGTTTTGGTCTGTTTTGATGAAGGCAGTAAATAACTTTTGTTTCAGAGGTTAAATGGAGTGATCTGTACAGTACACAGGGACACATCTCAATTTGCCTGTGTCTCAACACCGGAGTTAGTACAGCATCCAGACAATGTTATAAGGCCCAAGACTAAGAGCTCTCTGGTTTTTATTTTATTTATTTACACACTGGCTACTTGTGTGCATCAGTATAGAGAATTCATCAGGTGGAAAAAAAAAAAACAAACCAAACCCAGTATCTTGATTTTTTTTTCCCTTTTAAATTTACCCTCCTTTATTTACAACAGTGGCAAAATAACTTCAATCAAAATGAGGTTAAGATTATTTTTAACAGATGTTCACTGCTGGCCTGACCCAAAATCTATTGACGTCAATGAGAAGACTCCATGGGGCTTTGGATTGGGTTCTAATTGTTGGAAAAATTAATGTTATTGTAAACCACTGGTCAGTGCTGTCACATGCTCCCCTTCTGTGCCAATTCTATATGACCGGATAACAGACTCGCATAAATCTGTTCCAACTGTTGGCTAAGAGGCTAAAGGACATAGGGGTTTATCTCTTTAATTCTGAAGCACCCCCTGCCCTCCCCCAACACACCCCATGGCACTACTGTATTTACTTGACATACTCTGCATTATGGACACAATTCATATAATCAAAACATTTCACGGTCAAACACTATGTGGGAATAACAGAATTATTAATGCTGACTGCATGAAGACAGCTGAACTACAGATATGTATGAAATGAGATACTCCCATTCATACACTTTCAAAACCGATTTAAAAAAAAAAAAAATATATATATATTTTAAATTCAGACCTGAAGGAAGGGTTGCACTTACTGTTAAGAAGACGGAAGTCTATGAATGGGTAGGAGCCACGGCGCTCGGAGAGAACCCCTGTCTGACCTCTCACCCGTGCATCTCCTGCAAAACACAAAATCCCCAGAGACGTTAGAAGGGGCAGCTGCCTTTCTCCGCTGTTTAGAGCTAGATCTATTTTCAGTTCAATGTGATGACGTTACACTCCTCCAGAGGGAAAACTAAGGACCAAAAAAATCATCTCCCATGACTTCCCTGGAAACTGAGTAAAGCAGAACAGCTGATCTTATTATCAGAAAAAGGCACAAGAAAAAAATGTGTTCTTCCCATTCAACAGCTTCTCGCCCAGTGAGAACACTCTCAGTGCTTCAGGAGTATGGAGGAGGTCAAGTTTTTTTGTCCAAACAAGACCAGTTGAATTCTCACTGTCACAGCATCACACACGAAGGGCTCAACCTTGGACTAGGCTCATGGTCCAGCAGACCTCCAAAGCTGTGGGACTGGTCTCCAAATCATGAGATCCAAAATATGAGGGTTGGTTTTTTATTCTATTTTGTTTTACTTTCTGCTCTTCAAGCATTCTGGAAAATGTCATCTGCTTTCTCCTCAAACACAGAAGTTGCTTTATTTAACTGAAACCTGATGTTCTCAGATAAGCATTACTCCACAGCTTTCGAATGTATATTTAAGCATTATAAAGTGACAATACAATGGTAAAAATTAATATCCCTGTGTAATTCACATTGAGTGACTTGCCATGTAACATTGATGAAATGGGCAAAACTCATTTGAGAAGAAAAATGCTACTCAGCATGTATAAGAGTTAAAAAATCTCTTTCAAAGTAGATAGGAAGTAGCAGAAGCAGATGTCATTTTTACATTTCTATATTTTTAAATATCTTGTACTGTAATTTTCCCATTTCTTTGTGGGAAAATCACAAGACCAAAATCTTAAATATTCTTAAATAAGATTAAGTTTGGAGATTTTAGGGGTTCATGTTAGAGTACTCTAGTTCTTTGCAATACCAATTCCTTCTCTACAGGAGCACAGGACATCATCTTGAAAATGTACCCACCGTACTTCCAGAGACAGCTCACTCTGCAGGCCTCTCAAAAGTTCATAATAACATTATGAATTATTAGTTATTTTGAATCGTGCTTCCTTTGGGATATGAATGCAGTATCTGACTAATACAAACAAAAATTATTGAAGAATTTGGCTGCTAGTGCTAGCTTCTATGGCTTATGTTTAAAAACAAGAAAACATCTTCCAGCATGAAAGAAGGATCTAGTTAGATCTTGTTATTTTTTCTATCTAATGTTCACTTAAAATGTGCTTACAATTATGCATAAGGGAAGAAAGCCAAGCAGAATGATTAAGTTGACTATTTGAGGTGGAGAAAAACTTCCGTGCCCTCTAGGGGTCCTTAGAGGTACAAAAGATGCAGCAGTGTGCACTCAAATTAAGAATATTTCAAACACAGTCACTTTAGATTATAAATATGACTCTATTTTTTCTAATCCTTACTTTTGTTTTGCTGTTTTGTTTCTAGAGACAGAACATGTGTTCCCTGCATCCAGCTACCGCCTGCCAACCCACAGCTCCCTCGCTAGCTCTGAGGAACCAGCCCCAAACTCTCCAAGCTGTTGTTGACCCCGCTTACCCCTTCTGATGGCAGGAGGTGCAAACCTCTGCCTGCTCTTCAGCTGCTGCAGTTCAAAGGTATGATAATAGTATGGGTCTACCTTCATCAGCAGTTTCAAATCATGTGCAGCTGTGGTAACTGAGGTATATAAGCCTATTCCCTTCTCTTAAAGGGCAGAAGGGTGGAGCAAGTAGAGTTTGTAAACCACCAAAGCAAGATCCATCAGCACCCATGAGTCAGAGCTCCCAAGCTAGCACCCTTATCTAAAAGCACTGCTCACTACTGCAGGTAGACCCATCAGATCAGCTGATTCATGCAGAAACAGTAAGAATAGCAAGCATATGGTGCATATTATATAAACCAAAAAAAAAAAAAAANAAGCATCAGCAAATTAAGAACGGGTGTAAATTCAGAGCATGCCTTGATTGAGGCTTTTGTTTTTCTGTATGCACCAATGAATTAACAGGAAACTGCAAATAACCCCCTGCATTAACAGACTGATAAACATGTCACTCCTGACTAAATCAACACATACTTTGAAAGAAAAAAGAGAAACTCAAACTCTAAAAATCTGAAAAAAAAAGACATATAATACTGTAAACCCAGAAAGAATGATTTTCTCTCTGGACATGAAAGAGACATACCACAGTACTAGAGAATAACAAAATCATACATGGTTACATAGAGGAAATCTGCCTAACTCTCATCTTAACAGTATGATCCCAAATTTTGATGAAAAGAATGCTAAAGGTAGGGAGACAACTGTAATACAGTAGAAAACATAATGTGGGCTTGCCAAAGGTAGACCATACAAGATAAAATCTGATATTGAATTACCTCAAATAAAATAGCTGTTAGGCAAGAGAAAAAACAACAACACTATAGTGTATTTCAGCCATATGGACTTCATCAAACATATGAGAGAAGGCAAGAGATGAGTACAAAAAGTGTAAGTTGGAAAAAGACTAAAGACAAGAAGATAACAAGATGCATTGAAAGGAAACTTCTGCTTGGGAACAATTACTGCATGGTCTTTAAAAGATTCATATTGGCAACAGTCTTACATTTTTTTATTAATGATCTTGGCATAGAAGCAGGAGAGAACTAATGAAATTTTATGATAATGCAAAGCTGTGAGATATCAGGTATATACAGCCACAGCTATTTTAAATAAACTTCACTGCTGCTGTATCTTCTCTGCCTCAACTGCTCTATGGCCCAGCTACTTGCAGCTTCCACTGTCACTTTACTAGCAGTACAGCTTCCTCTCATGGTGCTGCTGATGTCTCCTACACAACCAAAGCCTTGCCATGTCAGCCATATATACACAATTCAGGCAAAGAGACAGAAGGGAAGGGAGGTATTGATAATATTAGACAAAACATCTGGTAGAAGTTCATCTGAAATACTGTGTCTGAGAAAGCTGAACTCCTGGAAAAAGTGCAGCAAGGGACCTCTAGGAAGATGATCAGGACACTAGAGAAACATTTCATAAAAGTAAAATAATCCTGGAGTAATCTTCATTGCTGATAAGCTCTAGAATAAGAAAAATAACCATATAAGTCATCAGAGGAATATGATTCTGAAGGAGGAGGTGAAAACAATGCAAGCAACTGGCTTTATGAACATTGGAAGATTAACCGATTAACTGAAATAGTTAAGGACTATGAATGATGATCAATCAACTTGCTACCAGACCTATGCTCTTCAAACTAAGAAAATGGGAATGAGTTTTAACCAGCAAACCTGATGTCCTGAAACTGTGGAAAATTACTGATGTTTCTTATCAACTATTTTTCTACTTTTACGTTTTTACAGACAATAGAAGTTTGGGTTGTGTCTAGCACTATAGGAATCTATATGCAGAATAAATCTGCATACCCACTGACATAGTAAGCCACTAAAACCCTTATATTCCAGGATCATTAACTTTACCCTCAGGAAAGGCAAGTTTCTGATGAGTCAAAGATGTTATCAAGTAGCTCTACCTCATCAATCTGTTATTTCAAAATACTTCGCCAGGTGCCACCTAGTCTCTTTCTACATCGTTAGAGAAAAATTAGTTAGGAAGTGGGGTGGGCTAAATCAACCACACCTGTCTTCCTCTATTTTGTCTTGGTGCACTGATTTGGAAAACTTTTATATCCTTCTCTACTACTTTTAATTACATGTAAGTACACTCAACAGAGATACTAAAAATAGGGATTGCACCAGATGTGCCCCACACCACATGATTTGTAATTTCTGAGAGGCAAGGGCTGTTAACGGCAACACACCGGACTCTTTCCCTTTGACAGATGACTTCTGAGGGGGACTTCCATCAGTCCACCAGACCTTTAAACGCCTTTGCTCTCCACCTTAAAATCAAGCTAAACAATTGTTCTGACAATTTATACAATTAGCAGCTTTAGATAAATAATCCTTTTTGGAGCAAAAGGAAGGATTCTGTGGAAATAGGGCAGGAAATTTTGACAGCTCATTGTGTTCCCAAGTGAAACAAACAGGGTGAAGGGAAACGGCAAGGGTACAGGTCTTCTCTGGCTCCTCTGGGCTGAAGTTGTGTGGCTGGAACATTTACAGTCACAAACACAAAGAGCTGCAGCCAAGCCACCATGAGAGCTTCCAGCGGAGACATCTCCCGGTGGCCACTGCGCACTTCAATTTTACTTTGTCCTCGTTAAAACAAACAGATAAGAAAACAAAGCAAACAAATCAAAGAAAATTATGTTAGGTAACAGGAGCCTGTGTGGCACATTAGGTAACTGATAGCACGTGACGGACATGGATGACAGCCTACAGTCATGGGAAAATCAGATATGGGGCAAGAGCCACAGTGCTATGGCAGCCATAGGGCAGTGTGGTTTCAAGATGGGCAGAAGGGTTAAGAGAAGAACGAGGCAGCTCTTAGCCGCCTCATACATCTGGAGAAAAGAGCCATCTGCACCGAGGAAAACAACTTCTCCAAGGCTTGCCTGAAATGACGTGGGATTCAATTTCACTGAGCAAGCACAACAAATTAAGAGAGAAAACAGGCCTATAGCTGGGAGAAAACAACTAAGCAGCTTCATGCAGCAGAAGTCAGGACGAGCCATCTAATTATTGATTTTATTTAGTATACAGCTCCGTGTGGTAAGTCGGAATACCACAGCAAATTCACAGGAGGTTACAAGTATTTATTCTAGTCAGACTTTTCTACAATTTTCATCCAAATATTTCTTAAGCTGACTGTTTTAGGACACATCCTGCAATTGCTGAGTGCTCTCCATGGAAAACAGAGGGGCAGTAATAAGGCCTCTAGTGGACTCCATGGAGCCCCTGGCTCTTTCACTATTTCAGTTATGAAAAAGCTTGGGATTTCTCAGACGGAGGAAGATGAGCTGCTGATGTTTTAAACATCATCCTGGTTTGCGTGGAAAGCTTTCTAAAAGAGGAAAGTGTTGCTGTGTAAAAGTAGGCAAGCTCAGACTAAAAGTTAGATTAAAAACAAGTAGCAGAACTACTGAATTATTTTTAAGATGTTTAATGCTTGTTTATGGTGATTTGTATCTGTACTTGTTTTGGATTACTTTCCTTCAGTTCTCCTAGTGTTATAAAGATTACAGTTGTAAATTCCTGTCTGCAGAAAGCACTTTATGCTGATTTCCTCATGTGCGTAAGATTTGAGTGAACAAGAACGTTTCCTCTGAGCAGACACAATGACTGACATTAGACCTTACAGAGACAGGACGACTCTCCTTTCCAGCGGGAGAAACTGGTGGAGACACCTCACTTCACCCACTTGTAAGCACCAAAGTTTTAAGCACCTGAGTGTTCCCAAACATGAAGTTTTCTGCACCATACGATGCACGGTTCTACCATTTCTGGTAACCATCCTAATAAGCTCTTAAGTAGTGTTTTCCCTCAATGTGTTCTGCAGCTTTGTTTCAGAAAGCTCTGCAAAGGACAACAACTGTTGATAGTCCTTTTTTACAAAATGCGGATAAAATCATGGTGTAGAACCTTATACAGCAAATCACTTAATTCCCCTTGCAGTGGTCTACCTCGTCAACATGCAAGCTTCAGAGAGTGATAAGTAAATAAATGAACAGACTAATACTTGTACCAGTAGTGCAGCCACAGGTTAAAGCTTGAATTAAAGTTTGAAAAGTTTTGCCTGTTTCCTTTTACAAAGGAGAAACAAACTTGACATCTGTGAAAACAGGCATTCCCTGTAGAGATTTCAATTTCTAGGAAAAAGTCTCTTTCAGTTAGATAACAAATATTTTGGGCTACTATTATTATTATTATTTTTTACCTGTCAGTTACTTGGAGTTTCAGCTATTCAAAACTCCATCTCCAGACCAGCAACAGTTGCAGGTGAAACATTTCACTCATCCTCTGTTTTCTTACACAAATGTATTCGGAGTGAATTGTGGCTCTTATGTTCAATATAAACTCCTGGCACTGCCTGACTGTACCAGCTACCTGTAACTTCTGCTCTCCTTTACTGACCAAAATCCGTACACCTGCTGCATCTTAATTTCTTAATGCTCTCAGTGCTGCTTGGGCCAGTCTGGATACATGCTGGAACGGAAGCTGACAATCTGCTCGTAAAACCTTCCTCAATACTAAAAGTGTCCTATTAAGATCACTTATGCACTGATGGATAGCCTATATATATATAGCCAGAGGAAGACACTAGGATCCACAGGCGTGCCTTTAACAGCTCGTCCAGTCTGGCAAATGGACATCTTGAGTAAATGTAACTGAAATATTTCACAGACACCGTGGAAATCCTTCCTTAAATTGTATCTGATCACATCAGTAACTAGGGAGAAAAGATTTTGAACTGAAATATCTTGAGGCAAAATTATTACAACAAGCAGACTTTGAACTGAAATCCAAGGGGGTGAAAAAGCTGCCATAGAGAGCCAGGTAACAGCATCATCAGAAACTCAGATACTTGAGCAGCACCCATAATGTCCTCTTCCCATACCGGTTTGCTCTTGCATGAAAACCCAGAGCTTGCAGAAGTAAGTAGCAGAAGTAAGTAGCTACATCCAACCGAAACAATGGTCAGAGCTGATTACAACAGACAATCCTACATGTTCTAAAGAAGGTAACTTTCCAAAATGTCAATATGTTATATTGCATTGGAGTTGCTTTGAATTGTTTCTGAGCTTGACAATGTGCTATGAATTACTGCCTTCAGGTCAGATGTATTTCACGTAACCTTAGGTCTATGTAAGTCAGTGGAGAGGAATAGGTGCCTCCACCCAGTGACTAATGCTTACGAGACTGATTGCCTTTAAAGCTGCATATTTTTGTTTTTTTTTTTTTTTCTGCAGACACCTCTGCTCCTAAATTAGGTGCCACAGTTATGAGCAAAGCACAATGAGGGAAGAATCTGAGACCTTGTCTGTGAAGACTGTATTCAGGCAGCTGAGCCACGCCAAACCACCTATCTGTAAGTATGCTTTTAACTGTGATTAGCCCTGTGATTGTTACTACTTATTTTGTAATAAATACAATAGGCACACGCACCTTCAGTTCCCACCAATGTGTGAAGGCACACCCTCAAATACATACAGTGTAATCTCATCTGTGTAGTATCATCCCACAGCTCAGTTAAAGAAAAATAGCACTTGTTATGCAATAGTAATTGGACTACTGAAATAACTAGCTCCTTGATACTACTGTATGATAATTACTTAACTATGAGTATTTTCTAGCCCCAAATACAAAAGTTTATATAAAAGTTTACATGAAGTGCTAAAACCACAGAATACAAAAACAGAAAGGGAGCATAAGAACATGGGTAAATTACACAGACTGCTTATTCACAAGCAAACTTTTCATTTTGGAAAAATGAAAAATTGAGACATTGGAGTTTTCCAGAAGGAATTTTGCAAAACTCAGCCAATGGCTATTGTATACAAAAGAAAAGACGGATGGACGCTGGTACCTGGCAGCAAAGAATAGAGTTACACAACTAAAAGCAGGAGGCAGGTCCTGGAAAAAAGAATGCAGTGAGAAAGCACAGAGACTTGTGTAATTATCATGTTATAAATGCAGAAGGCAGAAATCATCTATCTCCACATCTATACCTGAAGGAGACAGCATAGACAACCATGGTAAATATTTTGCTCCTCCTATATTGTAACCATCTAGCATTTGCTATCTAGAGGGCCGAATGCACTATTGAAAGCTGAAAATGAAAGCCTGGGAGAACAAGGAGCTAGGAGGAGATGTGATTCTGCCTTTTTTGAGTGATCCAATTATAATTCCCATTCTCACCTGCAGCTTATAGCACTCACAAGCAGCAGCATATCACTGATGGCATCTTGAGAGTCTCGCTGCTGCTGTGGTCCTGAATGGCAGCGGCACTCAGTAGTAAAAGAGGTCCCAGAGCACTTTGCTGGATCAGGAAACTGGACTTGCAGTGGATAGGCTCCTCTTAGTAAACTGAATGTTAACATTTCTAGCACTAGTGCTAAGAAACACCTGTCTGTATTCTGAAGTTTTATATTGCATTATTATTGGGCCTCTAGTCTTTTCTGTCTCCAAACATTGATCACTGACTTTCCAGGGAAAGAGGATATTAATAACAGATAGGGAGGGCACCGAACTATCTAGATAATTCTTGTCTTCCTAAATTGCTAGATAGCTTGCAAATTACTCTGCGCAACAGGATGGAACCTATGTAAGCAGAATCAGGCACCTCTACTGCTATCATTACTACTGCACTAGAGCCCTGCTGGGAAGTGGCAAAATGTACTGGTTTTCTCACACATGAAATTAAATCTAAAATAACACCTTAAAAAATAAAGGATACATTCTGAAATGTTAAGAGCTGTAATGAAGGTAATAACAAAAGCTACAGCATGATCTTAGCAACAGGTAGGCTGCATTACCATGGCAACTTTGAAGATAATCTCTTACTGTCATGCTACTCTTATCTCTCTCCCAAATAAAATATAGCATAAACACATTATTAATTGTACTTGTAATTGTATAATCGTACTTCTTGTAGTCTTCTGCCAGATTCCCAACTACTAAAATAAACATGCATTTAATAGCAAACTTCTAAGACTTGTATACTTCCAATCCAATATACACAAATTTGCCAAAATAGGTTAAGAAGTTTAATATATTGACTTTCATTCTGTGTAAAAAAAAAAAAAAAAAAAATCACAAGGAATTTGTGCTTTGTCCAAGACCAATGATAAAAACAGGTCTAGAGTTCAGATCTATACATGAAGTGCATTAGGTCAAGATACTTCTATTGCCAGAGCCCAAAACATACAATTTTCTTCACTCATAGTTACACCCAGACCCGAAGCCATCCAAACTATAAATCATTTTCTTACTGAAATAGTGTTCTAGAGACGGCTACTCTTTCAGAGAACCCTTTCCATGTGCCTATGCATTGCAACTTAAAACTCAACTCTTAGACATCTATATCTGATTCTTCTATGTGGATTTCTGATTTGAGTATTATCAATGCTTTAAGTGATTCCACTGTAAGAACACAACTGGACTCCTTGAATCCACCAATGCAGGTTTCACAGTTGAAGAATAGTTTATTTTTCTGCAGAAAGTTGAGGTAATTATCAATCATATGTTCCACCAAGTTTGCTTTACTGGTCTTCATTCTCATTGCTCACCTATCTATAATACTTATTAAAAGATTTTTTTTAATGTGCCTTGTTAACGGAATCTTTTTTATTCTACAAGTTCCTCAAGAACAATTGTTTGCAAGTACATGCATTTATGGGTTGCATCGATGGGTTACTTGAGCCACAAGACATTGTTCTCATTTGCTGTTCAGGCACTATTAGGTAGACAAGCAGAAATTGTTTGATGCTACAATCCACATGTATCTAACATAGCCAATGATTAAAATTTGATATATTTGATATACTTATATAAAATAATAATTGATACAATGACATAAATATTAATAGAAGAATGTTGATAATTCCAAAGTGGAATAGAACAAGTGGAGCTTGCTTTTGGGAAACATTCAATAATTAGAGATTAACATTTTTATTTGTGAATGAAAAAGAGGGGACGCTCTTGAACTTTAAACACAGGATGACAATCATAAGCACATTTCCTGGTTTCCTATGGAACAAATAATGTCCTTTCCATGACTCGGTTTTCCACTTCTGTGTTTTGTTTGTCCTGTGTAGACACTGAGCTCTCCAATGCAGGACAACAGTGGTCCAACAGCATCTTGTACCTGTAGTCCAGGTCATGGTTTCTACATTACCATTACACAAACACTAATTATCTTTGCTTCTCATACTAGCAACAGTTAAGTTATATAACATTCAAAGAAAATGAATGCAGAAGTTTTTGCCCATACCATCAAAACAAAATTTACATTCAACTCTGAGAGGACATCCAAGAAAATTTCCCTCTTTTTCCACAGATTTGCCCAAGAGATTTCTACACTTTCTCTCTCCAATAAAACTACAAAAAATATGTGTTTAAAACTGTAAGTAGTAACACAATAATTACTATTGCAACAACACATTGCCTACTCCTGTAATGCTTAACATCAGCCAAATCTGAAAGTCTGTTAAGAGTTTTTATACAATGGCAGCTTTACCTGTGGAAGAGTTGAGCTGGGATTTAGGATTTACTCCCTTTTCATTTTGTACTAGAATTGCTTGGCTGCCAATTCACAGCACACAAGAGGAGATTCAGTCTCTATTGATCCAGCCAGTCTCCCTGTATCTAACATTTCTGTCTAAAGATCGTATGAGGCTTGCACAACACTTTAAGGTACATCAGTACAGAGCTGACTTTAGAGAAATCAAGTGAGACACTAAAGTAAATGCCTCAGTCTTGTGCATTAACCACAGGATCATCCTAACTCATCAGTCACAGTACATTCTTCATCTCCTCTTTTCCATCCTCCCTCTGCCCTATGCATAAATCTATATATTTCTATCTCTGTTGTAACCCATCTTCTTCCTCCCCTTCTCTTTGACTCAGTGGTAACTCAGACTCCTCGCAACTCGCTGTCTTCTCCTGAGGCTGGAGCATGGTGTGGCTTCATACCAGGAAGCCCATCAGTATTGGCCACCACCTAGCCCTGCTGATGGGGCTGCCCCAGGAGTCTCCATGGCTGGGAGACAGCAGCAAAGGGGAAGCTGGGGAAGAAAGTGCTGCATGTTGGCTCAGCAGCACAAGAAGAAGCCGGTAACATCTTTCAGGAGAAAACTGCTTGCTTCCTGAAGCTTTGCTGTCAATGAGAGTTGTACCCTACACCCGAGACTGCAGGAACAAATATTTGAGATTAATGAAGGTCTTTTATTTGGTTTGTCCATCATAATTTGCAATAAAATCTTTTTTTTTTTTTTTTAATTCAAAACCAGTATCTATGGCCAACAGCTGTGAACCTTCTTTCATTTTGTTTTGAATCTGGTTTAGTTTCTCTGTGGACCATACAAATAACTCCATAACTCAGTCAATTATTGAACAGTAAGACAAGAGAACTTTGTCCAAAATAAGCACAGGTACCCCTGTATTATTTGCTTATTCAAGATGAGTATTTCCTGAGCTACCCCGCATTTTATCATGCAATATATCTTCATCAGAAAATATTATTTTGGTAAAAAAGCCTTTTTCTTATAAGAATGTTTTTCTGTTTAGAAAACAAATAAAAATGACATACATAGATAATATAAATATTTGGAGTGGAACCGTTTTCATTTTGATGCTAGACACAGGAATAAAGCTGCATAAAATGGAAGCAGATCTTGACTGTTCTACAGCTTGAAAAATGCTTCTCTCTTCCTGTTTATACACTATATTTTTAATCAACATGTATACCTTGTTTACTATCAATTAGATCTTCAGAACAACAACAACAAAAAAAAACCCAAACCACCAGAACCCTAGCCTGGCTAGAATTTAGCAAATATGCTGACTCTTGCAAACATTTCCATTTCTAACATGGATAACCTTGAAGTTATCTGCTAATAACAGGAAAGTTCAGATTGGTTACCACAAGCTGTTTCTAACACTTTCTGTTAATGAGATTAGGTTCTGTCCCAGAAATTCCAGTCTTTTTTTTTTTCTTTTTGACTAGGAGAATCTAAAACTAATAGTTTCACTTTTTTGTTCCTCTGTGTATTCCAGTCCAAAATGAAGGACAGAGTATATATGTGTATATATAAACCTATACATACCAACATAATCCTGTCTATATACATTAATCTGAGGTAATACACTTTAGAGCCATATTAATTTATAAAGTAAAAATATTATGATGTTATTAATACTGTGAAAATACTAATTTTAATAAAAATAATCATTTTCATTTATTGAAAACTGCATTTTCAGTAAAGAAAAATCAATAACTATTTTAATAAACATTTTGATTAAGTTCTTCAAAATTTAAAAGAAAAAATTTTAGAAGGCCATCTTTTAACAATCACAGAATCACAGAATCACAGAATGTTAGGGATTGGAAGGGACCTTGAAAGATCGTCTAGTCCAATCCCCCTGCCAGAGCAGGAACACCTAGATCAGGTCACACAGGAACGCATCCAGGTGGGTTTTGAATGTCTCCAGAGGAGACTCCACAACCTCTCTGGGCAGCCTGTTCCAGCATTCTGTCACCCTCACCGTGAAGAAGTTTCTTCTCATCTTTAAGTGGAACCTCCTATGTTCCAGCTTGCACCCATTGCCCCTTGTCTTATCACTGGATGTCACTGAGAAGAGCCTGACTCCATCCTCCTGACACTCACCCTTTACATATTTATAAACATTGATGAGGTCACCCCTCAGTCTCCTCTTCTCCAAGCTAAAGAGACCCAGCTCCCTCAGCCTTTCCTCGTAAGGGAGATGCTCCACTCCCTTAATCATCTCTGTGGCTCTGCGCTGGACTCTCACAAGCAGTTCCCTGTCCCTCTTGAGCTGAGGGGCCCAGAACTGGACACAATATTCCAGATGCGGTCTCACCA
>VXAA01006355.1:657701-689303 GCA_013399115.1 Anseranas semipalmata
GTTTGTTTGTTTATTGGTCTAATCTGGTAAGATGGAGAAACTGACCTGTGTTTGAACAAATCACAGGTTTGGTAGGGTAGGAAACTACTGCTTTGGGCAATACCTTGCCTTGCAGTTGTGAAAGGTAGGATATCAGATTTTCTGTCTCTATAAAATAAGTTTCTTAGAGAAAAGTGTAGGTGGCTAAACCAGAATATAATAGGAGCTGTTATTCTAGTTTCTTCCACAACTACTATGTACTGGAAAAAGAAGTGCCTTTCCCAACAACCTCTGTACCATCATCAGAAAATGTGCATGATCGCAAAGAGAAGTAGTAACCATAGAGTACAAATATTTTCTTTGGAGTACATTTAGGATGGAGCTGAGGGGAGAGGGGAGACAAAGGGCAACTATTCTACATCTTTCCTCACTATTCAGTTCAAACTCCTTTCCTTGTTTTTTTTTTTTTTTTTCTTCAAGATTTTATTTGCTTTTGCTAAGTCTTTCTATATTTTCTGTTGAAATCAAATAGATTTTAGCTCTCTTGCAATCATATGTCATCTACTTAGCAGCGGAGCATGTAGCGTTATGAGAACTTTTTATAAATATTAACATCACATACGGTAAAAATAACATACAGTAAAAAAAACCCTACTCCATAGGCTATCTTCAAATATCTTGAGATTTCATATCCTACTCCTTGCAGGGCAACATATTTCTTGACCAAAATAAACTTACACATTTGATAGATTCTGCAAAGAAATTTTGAACAATCTTAATTCTCTAATCTTAACAAAAGTAATAAATAGGACTGGTGGTAGGAATATATTCATTTTACTTAAAACTGTTCTGCACATCTGAGAAAGCATCATCTCTACCCATTCTTCAAAGGCTTTTATTCTTTTATACAATACAAAAAACTTTTAATAAGACCTTGTATTTTTTTTTTCTGCCAGATGGGTATGAATTCTTACCCTACTCAATGAATTTGAGGGGTTTTCCCCTCCCACTGTAATTTTTTCAAAATAGCAGGCACTTAACATTTCAGATTTATCATAATTAATTTTATACCCAAAGACTGCCAAGGGTATGTGTTTGCTATTCTATTGCTTTTAAGAGGAAAAGTGGGTTTGTATAAACAGCCCTACATCATTTGCCTGGCAAGCTATCCACTCCATCTGTGAGTGGCCCTTTAGTCTGGAAGCTCCTGCCTAATTGCTGTGGACAGATGTTCCCCTGCTGTAGCTGTAGACACCACAGAGGCTCCTGCCATGTTAATTAGCAGCTTAAAGATGTTCCATTCCCTAATCCAAAAGCCTAGAAACCCTTATACACAGCAGAAACATGAGCTTGCAACTTACCTACAAAGCCACTTTCCTAAAAGCAGTGTTCCTCAACATCCACTCTATCTGCTCAGTGGCATTTTCTCTGTTAAGAGACCACCAGATAACTTACCTGTTATTATTCTGTATTGTATAGCTTATAGTGGATCTTTTCTATTATGATGTGAAATTCGTCCCCCTACCATCAATCCATACTGTGCTGGGTATACATACATACATGTTATGTTACTAGTCTGTCAATATGGTGGGAACTAGAACTGTCAATTCTCTGAAACGAAACACATATTGATGACAAGCAGTCTCTTCTTTTCTTTAATGGCATCACAAATACCTTTACTTTCTTTCAGGAGGAAGGAGTTTCTCCTCCTAAGGAGCATTGATTAAACAAGCGTTGTAATGAGTTTACTAACTTTTCTGTTTGCTGCTTTGTGTAGCTATCAGTCGTCTTGATCAATGAAGGGCTAGACTTGTAACCTGCCTACTGCCTCTCTCCCCCAGCACAGACTGCTGGGTAAGTACTTCCCCCCAGCATTTTGGACTGAGCACAGCAGCAGTCCTCATGTTCTCAGATGCCTCCTTCAGACCACTCTATAAATGCATGACTTACAATAGCACGATAATACATCTGTCTGTCTTTGCTCCATATAAAATACACTTTCAACAGGACTTCATCCCTTTAACACTTACTGCAATAATTTTTATGGTCCGACCTTTCCACCATAATTTACCAAGCCTCTACGCTTTTATTCTCTTCGTCTTGAAGACATAAATACATCCCTCTCACAAACATAAACTCTGGCTAATGCTTTTATAACCTGCTGAATATCACCACCAACTGTAGTAGGAAGTTTATTGATGAAAAACACTATTTCTCTGAAGTTAGAGGCAGTCATCACCCTGGTTACTTTTCCAGTCTCTTTAATAAGGTCTCATCTTCTTTTATCTCTCCTTTATGGTTTAGCCTTTAAATGTACCATAGCAAGGAAGGTCCAGTCAGCTCCCACCTTTGTTAACTATTCAGTTGTACATCCCACATGCTTGGGTGCCTTTCCTCTTTTCTTTTTTTTCCCCTCTTTCCCCAACATGTGGAAATTCACCCTAGCTTGGTAACAGTGGGATGTTTATCACCCAAGCAGTGGTCTCTTTTTCAGATGGTTTTGGGCAACTGCTCTGGGAGACCAATGCTGCACTGTAGTTGCCAGAGACTGTTACCAGGTCACAGATCAGTTGTTCAGAGACATATTTTAGGCTTTTCCTATCTTATGCTACATAATCCGTAACTCCTTTTATTGTTGTCTTTACAATCCAATTTCCAACTACTTCTTCTTCTACTTACTATTTCAAATACCTCTCAAATCCAGCGTAGCACTGTCTGCTATTCTTCCTCCCAGAATTTTTACACTTTCAAAAGTTAAGAAAAATAGCTTGTAATTCAGTATTCCTCTTTTGTCTTTACCATATCCTGTATGACAGATCTGTTGCTTTAAAACAAACAATAATCTTATTCAGGCTATTTTTATTTGTTTTGTTTTGTTCAGCCTACTTTTTGCCAAAGTTGCCTGGGTCACTGCCTGAAACACTCTTTCGTCTTCCCACGCAAGTTGGAAGACTCCAGCTCTCTTGAATTTTCTTGAATTCAAAACAGGTTGTCCTCTGAGGCTGTGCTGTCTCCATCCTCGAAGGTTTCTAAGACCTGACGGGGTAAAGCCCTGAGTGACCTGGTCTGAGCTCAGAGGTGAACCTGCTCTGAGCAGGAGGTTGCACTGCGGACCTCTGAAGGGCCCTTCCACCTGCATGGTTCTGGGGATTTTAACTCTATGTCATGACAAGGTTAACAGTTGGACTTGATGATCTTAGAGGTCTTTTCCAACCTAAATGATTCTATGATTCTATGACTCTGGGCTTGTTTGAGAGTAGAGGTTGGCAGAGTTGCAGGCAGCTCTGTGTGATTCTTTACCACTAGAGCCGTTCCTCCTGGAAAGGAGAAGACATCTTGCTTTAAATGTTTAACAGGACCTCCCTTCTCCACTGTGGGAGAATTCTATTATTTTCCTTCAGGAATCTGTATGTCCCCCATATTCTTTGAAAGTTCTGCTCCTAAAGCAGGGGTTTATCCTCATTCTGCAAGTCACTGACCCTACTAATCATTCTTCCTACATCAGCTTTAATGCCACCAAATCTCATTTCCACTGAAGATTTTGAAAGATCATTTCTAAGACTAACCAATGAAGCCTATCTCTAGTAGCAATGTCAATATATTTTTATTCTTTGCTTTGGCAGGAAGTAGAACAACATCTTGAACTCTATGGACCTCATCTGCTGTAAGTTAAAATTCTCCCTCTGCATTTCTTTCAGGGAAACTGCTTTCCAAACCTTCCTCCAAAGTCAAGTTCCCCACACACATACACCACAGGCAGGTCTGCAGGTTGCAGACAGCCAAGGTGTAGCGCCGTGTACCATCTAACCCGTTTTTCTCTGCATCAAAAAAAGTCAACACCCCTCTTCTCCTCCCCAGCTGTTGATTTTTTGTTCATTTATACATCCTTGTACACTGTGGGTTCAGATAGTACTGAAAAATGCCACTGTATTATTGATGCAGCTGCATTAGGAATAGAATAGACCAGAAATCCTGTAAGAAGTCTTGCTTAAGTGTTAACCTCTGTTCAGAGCTGTTGAACTGTTAGGCTGCCAAATCCCTGATGAGAACATGGTTGTTATTAAAACCCTATCTTCTCATCTACAAGACCTCACTCGAAGTTCTGTAATTGCTGGTTTTGGGGACATATTTCACACCACAGTTCAGCCTCATGTTCTCAGAGCCAATGAACATTTTCTTTGGCTCCATGATCTGTTAGGCCTTCTGCAAAGTGCAGGTGGGTGGATGGTGGTGTTCCAAATCTAACCCCCTGTTGCCCACTAATTGTTTGGATTTTATTTATATTTTGATTTTGTAACAGCTTTCCCACAGCCTCTTGCATGCACTCATCTGCTGAGGTGGATGCAAACTCTTGCTATATAGGATGCATGCATCTCATTTCCCAGATATTTCTCACCTAAAGGTATCTACACAGCAGCTAATCACCAGTGGAACAAAGTTTTGATAAACAGTTTCCCTATCAACACAACTAATGAAATCTACTACATATATTTGCAGAAATAATTCTAATCTTGTGGGAAAAGTTCCTTCTTCTACTCCCTTGTCTCAACTGCATGACACCGAAGCAATGCTTTGTAACTGGAGCTATTCAGGTTGGCAGATTTACACCAGTAATTTATAAGACTTTAAAATATAAAACATTTTCAGGTTCTACTTGGGCATTTGGCATCTTTCAGACAACATGTCATCATAAGACACTACACGATGCTTTGATTTTTGAAGTTTCCTATGCATTAAGTGATTTTTAGAATGTGATTGCTTCAGAGCACACATGATCTTTTTTGTCCCCTCAGTTCAAAATACATGTTTTAAAACCCTGAAATTGAAAATACATGCAAGCTACTGAATAGCAAAACCAGTAATGACAATCATACTAGTCTCATCATAGGTCAACACAACTCAAGGTGGCATCTGGAGAGAAAGGTACTGAACTAGCATGTATTTTACTTAGCTTGGCTATGTCATCTCCTTGCTTCTCTATATTATCCAAAAGTTGTTGCCCCTGAAATGCTTCCCGTATTTTACTGCTGCAAATATTTGTGTGGCAGCCATGATGAAAACTGACTCATCTGAAAAGAAACAAAAGCAGTCCAGTACAAATTTGGTTCTCTCAGCCACATCAGTTTCCCAGTTATCACTCAGCATCAGCACAGAGATGGGAACCAATTATATGAACATTGCCACTAGAAACGTTTAAATGGAACTTCTGCCCAGGAGTAAAATCCAAGTACTTTGTCATTGTTCTTATTTATTTATTTATTTATTTATTTTTAACCACAGGAGAGATCTCACACATTAATTTTTCTAAGGACAAACTACTAGCACACAGCAATGATTCAGGACTTGTCTAAAGGCTATACTGGCAGAGCAACAAGTGGCTTAAGTTGGCCATGAATTAAATCAGTCTGCTGTGGTATTAGAGCAGCCAGGTGTGGGAACAACTCTCCAATGGGAACAAAAGCAGAGCACAAAGAAAAATGCGATGTAAATATGTATATACACATTTTAAAGATTTTTAAGATGTGATGTCTCCCGCAGCAGTGAATTGAGCTAGTCAAGATGGTTTCAATGTATATTGTCTATCAATGGAAACAAAGATTTAAACACTGCAAAATATTTCAGGAACATGTCTCTTTCCCAAAATTTTATTCTACAGTGTGATTCTGAGATGAAGAACTTTGACAAAAAGATTGAAGTCAGGAAAACAAACCACCCTCTCACTCTACTGTTTACACTTTTATTCACTGGGAAAACAGATGTTTAGGGATAAACTGAAAGAAAATACATAGGCCCTGACCCTGTTACGTCTCCAACAAACACTGAAGATTTCTTATGTGACTAGTGAGTAAGATTACAAAATATGCAAGGCTACAAAACAACTTTTTCAACTAGTATTGTTAAGTGTTACTTTCCACAAAGCCTTCTGCAATGGTCATATGGATTCTATCCAGTCCAAAATACAGGAAGAAACACTCGCCTTTTCCAGTCAATTCAAGCAAGGCATGAATGTAATCAGGGCTCGGTTCATTCTCATGTAGCTGTGAAACATAAAATCCATTTCACAGATGCGAAACTGATGCTGGAAACTGAAACTGACTTCCAAGAAGTTTTTTAAACAATCAGGTTCAAACTCCTTCAAATAAAACATCACCAATCTTTTACCCAATTATTAATTAAAAGGTTTGGTTTAAGCTAAGATCTTTCAGTCTCCAAGAGACTTCTGTACTTCAAGACCAAGGTGGAGAACAGGGAGGCATCTCAGGTGTTCAGTACCTGTCATCCCTACAATAGGCAGATAAGTGAAAAGATGCGCTCAGATGATCACAGCAGACAAACAAACGAAAACCATCACCCTCCCCCAGTGTGATTTGCTTTAAGGTAAATTAATGTTGAAATCAAAGTATTTATACTCAGGTCACTAAATGACACTCAAACACACCTCAGAGTTTCCATGACACTAAATGCCACTACGACACACTGAGCAAGGTGCAGGGCTGGACCCAAGTTTTGAGATTCTCCTAACGCAGCCCAAGGGAGGGGTTGCTCCTGGTTCTGGGATCTAGGCCACAAACTGGCAGAGTACATGCCATGTCCTTTTTTTTTCCCACTTTTTTTTTTCACTTTAATGCAGTAGAAGGTGAGTCTAATTGCAGGTGCAATTGAAGCCTTCTATCTGTCAGGACAATGTACACCACCCTACAGTAAATTTTCAGGATCAGTAAGGCAGAAGCAGGAGAAAAATGGCATTAACCAAAAACCATTCCTAACTAAGGGAAGTGCTGATACAGATAACTGAAAATCAGATGAAAATTAACAGAATAGCTAGACGCAAGCAGCATTACATCCTTGAAGCAAGAGAACATTCAAATAACATCTATTCCATCCTCTTAAGATATAGGTAATTATCTCTCACTAGAATTTTGAACCTCAGATTAATAAATTTCATGAAACCTTCTCAGAATTTAGGATGAACTTCACAGGAAGTCTTTATAGGAGATACTAGTCCCAAGGAGATCACATTGCTAAGCAGAACACCAATCACTTTGAGAAAGAAGTCGCACATTGGCTGAAGCAAGACAATAGCCAGTACAGATCCTAAATGGCTGCAATGTACCCAAGAACAGGCTACCAAACAACTGCACAAAATGAAAATGGTAACATAGACACACACCCAAAATATGTAGCGAGCACGCAAATGCTGCAGTACAGATGGCTGCTCTGAAAGATGTAAATACAAACAAAACACCCAACTGCCTAGAACATGATGTTCTTCAGTGTGTCACGGCTAGTGTGACATCTTTAAAAATATCTCATTTGTTAGGTACGAAAGATGATATGTAATTACTTCTTCACAGTTCTACAGCAGGTCCAACATCCCTTCTCCTTTGTGTGAAAAATCTATTACAGTCGTCTCTGAGCACTTCATAATTGTTCTCCATTAGTAATGATTTGCATGATATTACAGCTGTCACTGAATGTCAAGGCAATTTCCCTGTTTTCTTTCTTTGAATCCTTTTAGAATTCTAGTTTAAAAGAGTACCTACCGCAAACATGTTCTAACAGAGGAGACTGCTAAACAGAAAAAAACACCTAAAGGACATCAGACAGTAATTTCAAAATATCTTGTCATTACAGAATTGACATTAATCAGTTCTAGCTATGAAGACTTTCTATTTCTTTTTGCACCAAAGAAACATCATGAGGAGTAAAGAATTCAATTTTCATATCTGACAATGGCACCAGGACAGGGCGGAACAATCTGTCACTCCACTTGGAAAGTCAGTAACGTGATGTTTTTAATTCATCCAGCTTCAGTGCCTCCCAAAAAAACCCCAAAGTTTATTTTCAGAAAATGCACTTCTGAGGATTACATATCAAAACTGGCTTTAAGTTTTGCAGGCCTGAAAGCTGCCAGAAAGAGAATAGGCCACAAGTTGCCTCCAATTTCCAGCTGCAAGCCTAGAGAAGAAGCAGACACTGGAGCTAAAGCGTCCTGGCTATACACACAGACCCCTGTGAGGCACTGGACCAAAAAAAGATGTAGAATAAGCATCCTGTTATTAAAGGAACTCTTCCAGATTACATGACACAGCCCTGAGCTTGGTGAGTACAAGAACCCAGGCTGCCGATACAGCTTTAGTGGGTGATGATCAGCTGATGCACCTAATTATGGTGGTGCTTGCAACAGATTTTTTGAGTGTCTTCTCAAACCCCAGAGACCTGTCCTGCATTTCTCATTGACGAATGTAGTCAAAGATGGTACCACCTTCTAATCAGGAAGATTAAGATTTTGAAAGAAATACACATATGAAAGTGCTTCATATTGCCATTTAGATCTGGAAACAAAACACTCTGGAAAATAATATAAGGCAAGAAGAATGTATTGGCTGATACAACTGGACTACTGCTTTTAAAACAATTCCTAAAGCAAATTTAGACCTTGGCTGATTTTTTTAGTATGGGTGGATCTTTTAATTTACACTTAGTGAAGATTATTCAGGAACTACTTATGAAAACATAAACGAACTTATACAGGAGAAAGATCCATAGGAAAACTGCCCCGGGCAGATTTGGTTTCATTCTGAATAATCTGTCTTGCTTCCAAACATAAATCCCATTGATTATCACTATGGAGGAAATCTGCTTTCCTTTAAAAAGTAATTAAACATGAGTTGGTTTGCATTCACGTCTCTGTAGCCAAGTCTCCATGTCATAAAACAACTGTTACCATTTACACTGTTGGGTGAACTTCTCAGAGAGATTAGTAGGGAGTTCTGAGGGCTCTCAAAACTGTTATTTCCAAGGATTGCAGTGTGGATCAGGACAGACCCATGCAGAGGGAGCTAAAAGGGAGCAGCTGCAGCAACCACTGGCCACGCTGTGACTGAACGGAGCAATTCACTCCGAATGGCTCCATGCTATAACAACCAGTCGAGGGTAGAACATCCTACTTGAAAGAAAAAAAATTGTCAAGTAGTAATTTTTCAAATAAAATTAAAGAAACAGTTCTTGGAGGCTTCAGACTACATGAAACATTACGTACGTCCCTAACAGCAAAAGTAAGTGGAGAAAATATTGTGAGACTGTTCTCTTGCCGAGGAGGGAGACCATGAGAAAAGCAGAAGTTTAGAACTGTTTAAAACTGTAATTCATTACAGATTAAAAAACCAACCAACCAACCAACCAACCAACCAAAAAAACCACCAAATCTCCCCCAAACAAAAAACTATAAAACTCCAACACAGCAGAGATGTTTCCTTAATGCTTTAGTACATGGAAGAAGAGTATCATTTATTCAGAATGAGGAAACAGTCCAAAATCGTGGTCTACATTTACACACAGTAAATATTTAGGAGAGACATCAAAAGCATGCTTTAATTGCTAACCATTACTTCATAAGAAGTTAAGTGACAGACAGACATCACTCTGTTGAGAGGAAATTTCCATTTGTTCTTTTTTTTTACTTTTTCCTATTCTTACTATTTAACATCACTCTAAAGTAAGGACAGTTGCACAAAGGAAGAGCTAAGAGCATTGGCCAAACAGCAAATCTCCTAATCCTGTGAACTTCACCAAAGATTATTTTGGCAAAAATCCTTAACAAAAACTTCGTAAGCTTTTAGGCAGAAGGGGGGCAAGCATCTTTAGGCTGATCCTACACAGCTACACAGGTAGGCCATTCCCGTTCCCTGTGACTGCAATGGGATGGGATCTGGGGTAAGCAGCAAGGGCTGTATTTGCTGTCCCTCTGCCTGGTTCATCTATGCTTTCAGAGCTGCTGGGCACTGGCATCAGAGCAGGCGAGCAAGCTGAGGGCCAGGCGTCTGTGGGTATGTGAGCGTTCCCGAGCACTCTTACCCTGGCAATGTAAGAAATGGAGGCAGCCTTGGGAAGAGGGCACATGAAGGAGCTAAGATGTAGGGTCCTCTTGTGTGATCCATGCCTTGTACTGCCACCAAGGTGAGAGCTTCCAGGTACCCACCCCAGCCTTCCAATAAAATCTCTGGGGGAGGTCAATTTTGGGGACAGAGAAACTCATTCACAGCCCCTACATCCCACTGAGCTCTCCCAGCCCATTTTTGCACCTACTTATCTGCTTCTCTCAGTGCTTCCACCCCTTTGTATGGCCTGGTAGCTTCCACCAGCCTTCCTCAACTTTCTTGTCCTGAATTTCCTTTACCAGCACCAAAAAAAATGAGCTCTGCTGCCATCAAAGGTAAAGACAAAATAATGACTCCCTGTGTCTTTGTTCCTGGATTGCAAAATCCAGTTTTGCCTTCTCCATCAAGAAACCTAGAGCTGGCTGTAGATTCGACCATCAGAAAGTAACGTCACCACAGTGTAGCAGAACCTAGAGGCTGAGTGAAACTTCAATTACCTCAAATATTTAAATACAAGCATTTGCATGTGAGCTGCATGTCTAGGCTCCTGTTACAGTCAAAGCCATTACAGTTTGTGGAGCCCAGAGAAATGTACAGTTGACTAGATTTCCACTGGCTATAGCAGGAACTGACATAGCTAACTACACCACCCTTAAGCATCTTTACTCGGAGCTCAATCACTGACCCCTAGTGACCACAAACAAAATTCTCTAGGACTACAACTCCAGAACAAGCTGTTTAGAAAGGAAATAACTATGTTAAGTGCTGGGGATAATTTAGAATAATGTGAAAATTCTGTTAGATGCACCTTATTGTTTGGGGTAAGGATGTGATGAAATATTTTCAAATGTTCTCTGACACAAAACTAACCTGATTTAAAGGCTATTAATTCAACAGTACCAAGGGAAAAAAGACATCTAAATAGGTTTTCAGCAGAAACCTATTTTCTGAATATGGCCCGAGAACATTTCAGTTTACACGATGCTATCTTATTGCAAATTCTTACTTTCCCAGTCTTAACTCAGGAAAACCGTAAGATAATAAAAAAGTTGCTTTTCATAGTAAGCTATGTTTAAACTTGACTAATTAACCTAAACCCTAGCAACCAAATACTAAAACTACACAACTATGCTTTGTGAAGTCAAAACTCAGAAACTGGTCATGACCACAGTAATTGTAATTGTGGTCAAATTCATTGAAGTACGTAGTATGGTGCCCATATCTGAATATTTACTAACTTACAGCTTACCACAGTTCATTAACTACAGCCTCATACATTCTTGAATAGCAGTATGTTAGATGCTTTCAGGCTGTACAAACCCATTACAAGACAGAAAAACATCCTTTGTCAGCTAGACTAAATCTGTAAATCATTGCTGTCTGAAACTACTGAATACTAATTTAAAGGCTCCTGTTGTCTTTCCAAATTCAGTCCCACAATGTAAATGTAAAAAACACCATTCGTGAATTTCTAATGCTCCTACTTCACAGCACCTGCACAGCAGCCATATGCAACACGAGAAACTGAGAATTTTCAGCAATAGAGGAATGAAAAAAGGATCTTCAAAATGTAGTTGGGGGGGNGTGATTTGAGTCAGCATGACATTTAGAGCTAACTGAAGAACGCTATGATGGGTAGATGGTGTTCACTGAATTTTCATATAGATATATATGAAGTCCTGCTTGCATAGTTGAATTAGTGCTAGGAAAGTGCCAGCTTTCATTGGTGGAGATATGGTCTTGCTTTAAGTTCTTGTCTTGAGGTAGAGTAGGCTAACAGAAAGGCAACATTTTTGGTTTTGGCAAAGAGTCACAAGTTAAATCACATGTTGGCTAGATTGGAAATACTGAGAATAGTCCAACTCACAGCATTTTTGTTCAGCTTCCCCTGTTTTTTAGGTAAAGAACTTTAATGGACTCTGATAAATTAAACAAGCTTACCCCCTTTGGGTCAGCAGTAAAATTACTTAAGGACATTTTTCTACAATTAACATCTATGGTTGTGACTATTTCATGTATGTAAGGTAGATTGCTAAGGCAGACCGGTTATTTTGGTCCAAATCCAGTCAAGAACCACATAAACAGCCCTTGCATGATCAACAGCCTTCATGTCCTCAAAACGATATTGAGATAGGACTTCTTTGCAAGCTTTCGTGTACGCATACATTTCAACTTGTGTAGGCCAAGCCCAGAAACTGTAGGGGAAGTAAGTAAAGCACTAGAAAAAAAAAAGAAAAAGAAAAAGAAAAAGAAAAGTTTCTTTCAGGCTCCAGAAGACTCTGTTCTCAGCATGTGGTTTATCTGTGTTTTGGGGTCCCCGCTACAATCTCCAAGAAATGGGTCTAAAATAAGAAACACTAGATGAGAGTAGTTTTGAACCATGGGTGCGTCTGCAACAGGAAACTGCACTGCAATATAAATTTTGCAATTTTGCAATATCTTTGGATAGCAAACAATTAAATTCCTCTAATTTTCTAGGCTTTTTTTTTTTTTGACATTCTAAGGTAAATTGATAGAAATGGCAGTTTTAAAAAAGTGCTGACATACTGGCATAATACTGGCATAATATCTCCAGTTAATTACAATCGTTAGCATCTGTACTATTTGTAATTCTGAGCAGATACGTTTCTATGGAAAGAGTAAGTGAATGAACAAAAGTACTTTACCTCCTGAGTATTTTTATTACATAATTCATTCTTTATACTGTCACATCAGGATGAGAGAAAATAAGACAGAATTGTAAGAAAGGAAAGCTAAGTTGTTACATGAATATTTTCTGTGATTCGCATCTTTACACTTACAAGAATTCAACCTCTCTGTGGAGAGGTTCATTAGTTCCTCGTCAGTGCTGCAAAGAGACAGGTTCATGCTGTGCTCTTCTGGAGAGAATTCGTTACTCTTCTTACTCTTGTTTTTAATCTAAAGCAAACTCTACACTTAGTAGATCTCTATGAACACTTTTAATTTTTTTTTTTTTCCTGAAGTTCTCTGGCTCAGTGACAAAAACTCACATTAGAAGAAGGATTTTTTTCTCTCATTCACTTCTGGCCTCCCGCATTTCCTTCGTTCACCTCTCTCTTATCAAGAGAGATTGTATAAAGTTAAAAATGTACAGCACCAGACACTTTCTTTGTGCCGTTTAGTGCTGCCATCCATCTCTGTGCATGAACCCCACACCACAGCATCAGTGGTACGGTGCAGTGTACTGGGTCTGGCTGGGATAGAGTTAACCTTCCCTGCAGCAGCCCATATAGCATTGTACTCTGCACTTGTAGCTAGAACAGCGCTGGTATCACACCAGTGTTTTGGCTACTGCCGAGCAGTGCTGGCACAGCACCAGGACTCTCTCCAGACCCCCCAAAGCCAGTAGGTGGGGGTGGGCAAGAAGCGGGGAGGGGACATGGCCAGGGCAGCTGACCTAAACCAACCAAAGGGATATTCCATACCATATGATGTCACACTCAGCAATAAAAGCTGAAAAAAAGGAAGGAGTGGAGGGGCTGTCGTTGTGAAGACGTCTGTCCTCCCGAACAACCGCTACGCGTATTAAGGCCCTGCTTCCCAAGACGTGGCCGAACACCGCTCATTGATGGGGAAGTAGAGAATAATTTTTTTTCCCTTTCCCCTCTGTGCTTCCACGCGGCCTTCGCTTGTTCTTTCCTTTTTTTCCTTTAATTAAATTACCCTTATCTCAACCTGCGAGAGACCCTGTTTCCTTACATCATACTTTCTTCTCCTCCTCTTCTTTGAGGAGGGGGAGTGAGAGAGCGGCTGTGGTGGAGTTCAGCTGCCTGGCAGGGTAAAACCACTACATGCAGTCTATGGCATACTGCAAGAGGGCAAGGGAGGTTTTAGTATTCATCACATTTATCATCTGCATCTTCCATATTCAAACTAAATAAAATGCATGTTTAGTGTGCAGGTGACAAAGTTTTCAATAGCTCGTAGATGATTAAAGTCTCTGAGAACCTGGAATGTATCTCTGTTTAAGCAGGAGGAAAATGGTGGGTAAATAAAAGAAATTCACGCTTACCATTTAGCAACAGATTCTCTCCATGATTTCATTTTTTGTAATCTTCCTGTCAAAAGTTGTTTATTTCATACACAGGCTCTGCTGAACAAAACCCTGCTAATCTGTCCTTGCCGCCTCCTCCTGTGCTCCAGATATAACAAAAGGTAATTTTCTCTCCTTATTTTTGTGTAATTGATTAACGTGAAGGATGCGTACTTTTCATTTAAAGCCTTCTTTATAAAAGTCTGAAATACCATGGCTTAGATATAAGCATTAGGTATTCATTAGATATAAACCAAAGTACTGTCAAACCTGACACTCAAAACAAAGAATTCTCCTTTCCCCTACACCTCTCTGTTCCCCAAGCAAGAACATTATTTCCTGCACCATGCTTCTGACCATAAGAGACTGCTCTAGTTGGCAAATACAGTTTAAATTTCCAACTGTATTAGTATCCAGCACATCTGCTTGCCTAAAAGCTTTCCTTTCTTTCATTTAACACAGAATCATACAGTGAGGTGAAACAGATTTGGAAATAAATGCTCAGGCTTTCAGGCTGGGGACATCACTCAAAGCATGATGAGATGTTGCAAATGCATTTTCAGAATTTCAGGACAGAAATGAGTTAACTGGATAGGACTTGCTCTTTCGTGCAGTCAGAAAGAGACATCACTGATGTGGCTTGCAAAATTGGAGGCTCTGCGTAGTGCCAGCTTCAAAAGAGGCAGCTTGGGGGATGAGAACATCCCTAGCTCTCTCAGCCTTTCTTCATAGGAGAGGTGCTCCAGCCCTCTGATCATCTTTGTGGCCCTCCTCTGGACCCACTCGAACAGGTCCACATCTTTCTTGTGCTGGGGGCCCCAGACCTGGATGCAGAACTCCAAGTGGGGCAAGTGGGACTTCACCTGGCTTGCTTGATAGCTGCTCAAAACAAAGCTCAGAGAAAGTGAGTGGCTTTTTAGGGGCATGACTTCAGTAGCAGGCCTTGCTTGAGCCCAGTTCTCTCCTCTCTGTCTAACCCTGGCTTTCTTCAGCTTCTCCTTCCTGTCCTGTAACACTGAGTTGCCTGACTCTTAGGAAACAACCCAAATCAGCTTGCTTGGGCTTACATTTTGAAAATTCAAAGCCATTAAAAGGATTCACAGCTGAGAGTGACCCAGTGGTTAGAAAGGACAGAAGTAGAGAATGCAGCCTAATGCTTTTCTGTGCCAGCCATGTTTCAATCCCTTTCTACCCTAAAATCACCTTCACGCCCAAACACAGTACAACCCTAAATCAGCAGAAGGGACATGCCTGAGATGCACATGAATTCACCAACTGAACAGCAGACTAAGTCTGAATTTTGACCACGCAAGTGTATTGCTCTAATTAAAAAATAAATAAATAAAATAAAAAATTATCCCACTCCAGTCCCTATAGGGTAAGTCAGATTTACAACAGAGTGCTACGACTAGGAATCTGGACCCCGAGCTATTAAATTTCATAACTTTTTAATTTGCACATCTGTGCATAAATAAGTATCACTTACGACTGCTCTCAACAACTTACTGTTATGTTCAGTGACAAAATATATAACCTCGAAAAGCCTCACCAACCCTGCATTTCAAAGGCATTTCATAATTGTTTACCTCTTGGCCTGAACAGTAGTACTGTATGTACAAGGCCCCCTTGAACTTGTGTAACTCAAAATTGCTTAGAAACTTTTCTTCAAATGATTCTAATTTCTACAGGAAACAAAAACAAACAATAATTATGACATATTCAAACAAAGGATTTTTGTTAGGGCTTTTTGTTAAAAATAAAAAATTCCTTTTTCTTTTACCCCAGAAAAGCAGTTTTCATTCCTACTTATTTCAAAGGAATGCCTGCAATTTTGCGGTATTATGCAAACCCCAATTAGCAGTCCACAAGGTGTTCTGAAAAACAGTGCCTAATGTGTTACAGACACACATAGTGGCCAACTTCCAACAGTCTGAAAAAATGCCTTTTTTGAAAGAAAGTTTGGGAATTAAGTCACTTCAATTTTACTGGGAAACGCTGATAGAAATAATTCTTCTAACAGTTAATAAAACTTTATTATTATTATTATTATTATTATTAGTTGTTGGTTTCTGTTCTCTTACAGGAACAGAGCAGGATATTTGTGGCAGTCGAGCAATTTGGTTTCCTTCAGTCTCTCCTTAAAATCCAGTTCTACAACTACTTTCTGCTGAGCAAAGTGGTTAGTATTACAAATCATAGCTGTTATTTGAGAACAGTTAAAAACACATCCATTGATTACATTTGTTTATTTAGATTTTCTTTTCAGTTTTCTGAACCTAATAACTGTTTTTGTTTTTCCACCCGTGCAGCAGCTAGCGCAGTAGGGCATGATTATATAGGTTGCACAACAGGGCAATATCCATGATCAGGTTTTACAGCTATATGAACTGTAATGGATGGGGAATACTATTTATTCTAGATATTATCCTTAGCTATAAGACTGTCACAGATCAAAAAGTGCTGCCTGACACAACTTATCATCATTTAAGACACAAGACCCCACTGATTTAAAATACCCAAAGCAACAGTGACACACAGAAGTGACAGTGAAGTTACTGCTTGTCCCAAGTGCTGAGGTTTTATTCCTCCCTTCTTCTCCACATTTGTAGACGTTTTATGATCTCAAAAGTCAGAAGGAAGGTAAGGGGTACAGAAGAGGACATCATACATATGTGCATTTCAAATGCTTCTGACTGTATTACGATGTGTATTTTATATTCCTTTATTTCCCTTTGCCACAAAGGAAAAAAAACTCATCCTTTTGTTTGTAATCTTTTACAACTGATCACACCCCAGCCAACTCCAATAAGCACGTTTTATTGCTCAATTAGTTCTTTATTTCTATCATGCCTAAGAACAGAAGCTAGATCTTCAAAAGCTTAAACCCTTTTTTTGGCTCAAGTTCCACGCACACGCGTTTCTAAAACTCCCATCCTTTCTCACTGACACATAAAAGTTCCCGATCTCTCCTTTTTTCCACTTTCTAATCATGCCACGGCTCCTCATGAAACTCCAAGAGGCCCTGGCAGGCTCTGTTCCTCTCTGTGCCTCATTTCCTAGCGTGAAGTGGAGCACAGTGGGCCTTACTGGGCAGCGCGCTAAAAGGGAGAAACCTTTATTAAAGAAAGATTGAAACACCTGAAAGATTTTAATAATATAGGATAAACATGAAGGGAACAATTATCTTAAACTTTGATAATTTTTCTCAACTCATTTTCTAGAATAACGTGCATCTCTAGAAACATCATAAATTTCAGATAAGCAGTCTAGAGATACTGTAAATATTTGGTTAGCTGAATTAGACACACATGAACTTGTGGGGATGAGTACCATTAATTCCCTCAATAGCAAGTCAAAACTCATTTTTGTGTTGTTCTACCTGAGATCTCAGCTTTTCTGGCCAATTGCCACTTCAGTCTTCCTTGTTTTAAAAGTTTCAAAAGGAAAATTAAACGACAACAAAAAAAAGAAAGCTATTTGCTTTACTGCTATAAAATCAGTAAATTGAGTGTTTCTAAGGAAGGATCAGAGCTTCAGCTGAGTGATTCTTAACCACAATTTTGGCTTTACTTTATGATTTACTGGGCCTCAAGCAGCCAAAACGGGGTCAGATGGTGCAAAACTTTCCCTTCTGGTTGAA
Organism: Anseranas semipalmata; assembly: GCA_013399115.1. Taxonomy (NCBI): domain Eukaryota; kingdom Metazoa; phylum Chordata; class Aves; order Anseriformes; family Anseranatidae; genus Anseranas; species Anseranas semipalmata. The sequence continues at coordinate 675,256 of VXAA01006355.1, forward strand.
CTGCCAAACTGGGAAATTGGGCAGGTTTCTGGGTTGAGTCAGTTACAAATTACGGGACCCAATCTGTTCTGTGACAACAACCGTGCTTGTAGCTGGTCTTCTTAACAGGCCACTGCTTTCAATAGCACGAGGTCTTCCAGGCAGACCCCAAACTTCACGTATAAAGTTGTCTTTTGAGGGCAGAAGAAGATTAGGTGATTGTACTCAAAGTGTATATTGTTCTACGATGTAACTGGCGTTCTGCCGAAGGTCCCATCCCTGCAGCTCTGCTAGGTTGGAGGAACATGCAAATACTTCTAGACTCCCTCAACACAAAATGAGCTTTTTAACCTGACTAATGAACTTGTGGGGCAGTAACTTGAAACTACCACAGTGGTTTCCAAAGTTATTATGCATCTGCATCCACATTCTACGGGCTTGCTTTAGAGGTTAACTTCATAGGACAAGATGGGGAAAACTCTGTTTACACCTCACTGGTAGGCCTAACCTCTGCACCAGAGAGCAGCACTGATGGCAGTCCAGAATGAGGAGGGATGGCCCCCATCTTATCTTTTCATTAATATGAAGGCTCTCTCAGTTGCAAAGCTAGAAGCTTGAAGACAAGATTATAAGCTTTTTCTTGTTGAATTACAGCAGCAAGAAAAGCCGCCACTCTGAGCGCAAATAAAGTGTGTTTAAGGCTTGGGCTCTATTTCAAGTTCTTATTAGCTCCTGGAAAGGTGCCACTGCAGCTCAAAATCTCTCCTGCCTGAAGTTGTACAAAGAGGTCTGAATCGGCATGGAAAGAAGACTGTTCCTTTTGATTCCCCGTTTGCAGCCTCGATCAGCTCTACGCAACCCTATTCTAGATGCACTGAGCAGCCTGAGCTGGAGGCACAGGTCTGCTTTCAGTCTTCACGTTTTCCTGCCCAGGAGACATAACCCGGTGCCACACAGCAAGAAGGCTCCACCAGACCACCACTGATCTGATGCACAGATCACCTGTGACATGTCAACACCGCTAGCCCTGAGCAGCTCCTGAGTGCTTCATCCATAATTCATGCTTCCTTAAAGTGGTTTCTGCGTGTATTTTGACGGCTGACACTCCAAACTCATTTCTGATCTCTTGCACACTGGCATCTAAGAGCTCTAAATACTAGCTGACTTCCCCAGCAAGGCATTAAGTTACACACAGAGTCTTTGTTCTCCACCCCCCCAAAAAAACCTAGCACCTTTCCTGTAGACCAGTTCATGCCTTCAGCAGCTAAAAAGGAAGCAGAAGAAAGTCGGTTCCCTCCCCCACTCTGCATCTTAGAGCAGACTAGCGAAGAAAACCTTCTGCAGTGGTCACCCACCCACGCACCCCCTCCTCTCCCAGATATCACTTCAAGCAGTGGAGGCTGCCCTCTGAAAGGCAGCTCTCCCGGTAACAGTTTGCAGGTTGCATTTTCAGGGCCTGTCACTGGTGATTTAGGAAATAGCACTCTGCGGCTCAGCCAGGCTGACTTCTTGCCTCTCGCAGCTGGCCATGCTTTCAGGTGTGCCTGTCCTCCACCCAAAGCAGGCAAGAAGATACACCGTTCCAGTCTCTAGAACAGGACCTGGCAGGCAGCTTTTTTTNCCCCGTGTTTCTTAATTTGTGGAAACATCCTGTAAACAGAGACGGCAAAATTAAATATTTGCCCAGCTCTTCCCTGGTTCCATTGTAACTTCTGTGTTTGCAGATTTTACATTTGATAACAGAGGGAGAGAACCAACAGAGAAAACAGTTTTAATTTTTCCACCCAAAGTAAAAAACAGTACTGCAGTCCCCAAAGGACAGAATGCCACCTCTTCTGTGCATTGCTGTCTCCTGTACACTGGCCACCTTCTGCCAACCCCCATTTCTATCAAAAGTTTGTCCAAAACAGCAAATTCAGAATAAACTGTTCTCCTCCCCCTCAGGCCACAGACATCTATTCACCCATATCAAGCCTTAAAGAAAGTGGTTTCTTATGTCGTCCTCAAGGATGAGAGCCTACAGTGGGGGTGATAGACATTTCCTTCCAAAGAAGTTTTTGATTTATAGAGCACTCTAGTAAAATGGGCTATTCAGATTTGTGATGTCCTTTAGCACCACACAGGTAACGTTTAAGAAGCCATTCTTTCCTCACTTCAGTGCTGCTTATTTTTGTTTTCTCTTCCACCCAGTATGGTTACACTGCTGTTTTCCCCCTTTAAAAGATTTTAAAATAGTTGTCTGACTGTTCCAATTTCCCATGGATTTGCTGCACTCTCCCCCAAAACATCTGTCTGGCATTCATATTTTTACATGCTTTTCTTTTTACTATCATGCTGCTTCGTATTATTTGATCTCTGCTCCTTCCACTTCTGCCTCTCTGTGTGGCTCAAACAGTCCTGTGTTATTTTATCAGCCTCAAACTGTAAGAGCAACATGGGAGAGATATGAAGTCTTGCTGTTGCTTTCTACTTGTGCTCTCAAAAGAGGTTGAGGCCCTTCTCTTGATAAAAAAGATGTTTCTGGGAATAGGAACAGAACTTTTGAGCAACATTATTAAAGCCACAGAAGCTTCTTCTGTCAGCACCTTACCAGGTCTCTTGGGAAAGCTGCTGACTCCTACAAGCCATATGCTTTTGGTGGTTGCAACGTTCAAGATCCGTAATACAATGAGGTTTACACAGAAAATTAAGTTTAGGTACCTACTCTCCTATGGGACAAAGGTGAAAGAGAAGCTCCTCCAGGGCAAAGAATGTTCCTCTGCTGGTGGAGACACCTAATTTAAATAGCTGCTGCCTGGTGGCAGCATGAGTGCCTTTGCATGGTGACAATCATTCCGGTAGCTTTGTCTGCTGCAACTAAAAGAAGGTGTTGGCTGATACCATAGTAAAAATATGAGTCCTATTGACTTGAGCTAGTGACTAGGTACTTCTGAGGCAATTCACAAGCCATTTACACAAAGACAGTGAAAGCTGTGTTTGTGGAGGAGATTAACTACCTGCAGACTCCAACAGGACAGTCTTCTCTACTATGTGCCATCCTTTGGTAAAGGAAAAGAAGAGGAAATAAAATTCTGTCTGTAACAAGGAGGAAGAGGTGTGTGTGGGGTGGTGGTGGCGGTATAAAGGATGTCAGTCTTCTGCTAAAAGGAGGATCAGTGAAAGCTTGCTTTGAGAGAGATGGAGACTGCAGGAGGGGAATATTTAAAAGGATATCTAAACCAGAGAAGAGGCAAATAAGACTGCATGTGTGGGAGTCAGTTAAGCTGGAGACAGAGGTGTGTATAGCAACAGAAGAGAATTAATTTGTAGTGGTCAGCCTGGTCACAGTAATTTGGAAAGATGCTCACAGGCATGGCAGCTGAGGAGTACGCCAGGACAGACTTTGCAGTTGGAGAGGAGAATAAATGACTGCTAAGAGAAAAGCAGGACGTGACAGTGATGGTGAAAAAGGAATCCTGTAACAAACTGGTGCTGTGCCTTTCTAACATGGAGAACTGGACCAGGAGATTGGATCGAGCTGTCCTACATTTTCTCACCCTCATCTGTCCATCTGATGTAAAGTCAGCATGAAATTTGAACTCACTAAGCCTAAATGGGACTACAGGAGAAAAAAAAAAGTTAAACAGATGACCAGAAAAACACAGATACTCAATAACAATCTAAGTAAGCTTCAGTAGCTCTGCCTCTACTTTGTAGTGGTGCTCTTAACTCACGCTGTTAACAAGGTCACATGCAAAACATTTTTCTATCTGTATGACAAGACAGCTAAGTATAGTGTGCTTTCCTCTTCTTGTCATTTGATCCTATTCAAAACATATAATCTCCCAGGTCTCCAGTCTGTGCAAAGCCAGACATCAGCACATTTTTGGCTACAGGGCACCTACGAAAAAGATTAGTGACAGTCTTGTGAGCCTTGTGTTGCAGATTCTGTCAAGGGGCCAGCATTTAAATAAGGTACCTTGCATTTTCATTCTGAGAATTCCAGCTCATTATTAGCAAAGTTAGTTTAACTTTCGGTCTGTTTTGCCAGCTACTAAGTACATATTTAATGATGTACGTTGCTGGCAATGAGGGAAGGAAAAATCTATTCTAATGCTATTCCACTGGGAAATTAAATGAGTTTGCGGAATCTGCCTAGTTAGAAGTTATAACTTTATTCTGAATTTCATCTCGAATATAATTATGATTTAATAGCTACGCACCTTCATTATACAATCACATTTTACAGATTTCATCTTACAAGTCAGAAAACCAGAACACTGGATTCTGTAGGTGGCTTAAGCATTTATTTGACATTAATCGGGTAGCTTCTCAGACACTTAAAGTCAGACCTGTATCTTAATGAACCAGAACTTCAGGCCTTATTATTAGCAAAGACCTCAGCATCCAGGTCCTACTAAAGATCTGTGAAATCTTGTCAAAGATCATACATTTCTCATGAGTACACCAAGTGGGTAAGCCAGGCAGAAGAGAACAGTGAACCCACCACTCCATTCTACTTAGGACAGGACTATCTCTTCCTCCTGATTCTCTTACTTTCTTCCCTGACAAAATAGGGTCTTGAAGCACAGTTCTGTTTTAAGCTACTTAATATTATTTGCTGCACTTCACCCTGCACACTGTATGTTATCTGCACTAGCCAGTTAAGTCCTACCATCCCTTTTACTTCTGCCACAGTAAGGTAACTAGCATTGAGGAAGAAACAGAAGCTATCATACTGAAACCTTCTAATTACTCATGAAGCTGAGCTACTGTCGTCCTGTAACTGCTCCTCTACCCTCACTTCTTAACATTTTATTGACTGCAGCTTGTCTTCAACATGAGCTCCCACACTGCCATAACTTGAGTTGCTATCCTTGCTCTTTTCTGTCACTTCAGCTGAGATGCACGAAGCTAGAAAAAGCTGATAATTCACAACTCATGAGATGCTCCTTAAAAAAAAAGTCTCTGAGAGTCAATGCATAACTGCATCAAGCCCAGCTTATCTGTGTCACCATGCCCTTGATCCACAGCTGCAATTATGGTTTTCAGTAAGAGGGCAGGACTACTTGACAGAAAGAAAGTGGGGAAAAAGCTGTGCCAGCACTGATGTATAGCAGTGATAGCTGCCTTATTCTAGGCTGACATAGAGGGAACTCAGGATGAAACTTAAGTGCAATGTCCTAGTGCATTGTACAGCACTAAAGAAATTCCTCTTTTCTCCTTTCAACTCCTATCCTTTGCTAGTCTTCTGGAAGTGCCCCCTGTTCCTTGCTGTTCTGCTTTCTTCATAGCTGTAAGTTTACTGATTCTAAGCAGTATGTTCAAGTTGACCTCGTTTGGAAGAGTATGCTGACACCGTCTCACCTAAAAAGCCTCCCTCCTCTGCCATTTTAGGGCTGCAGTCCTCCCTTGTGCAGTAAATTCTTCTCTGCTTACTCTCTTTTCCAGTGGTTACAGAAAGCAACACACCTCTTTTACACACACTGAACTGGAGTTCAAGAAAAGCCCTGAGCTATTGCCAGTACTAATTTATTCAGTTAGCTTTAGTTCCCAAATGAGAGCATGATATGTATGCTCACTAGGGCTTCCAGGAAGAAGAGAAAGCAAGTGTGATAGACTAGTTGTGCAGTATTTATAAAGTTCAGCATCTCTCACAAGCAGTTTTCTCAGTTTCTCACTGTTAATGTGTGTGAACATCATCTGAATAGTTAATCTGTAAGCAATGCATACAGAATTCTTTTTTTTCCTCTCCTTTTAATGACACAAACCTGCATGCAAAACCCAAGCTGGATCAAATCACTCTTCTTGGCATTTCACAGAAGCCAGTCTCTCTTATCCCTTTATTCTCTCAGTTCCATTTGGAATTAGAAATGCAATTGCTGAATTACTGTGAAAGCAGCTGTTCCTGCAGCATATCCACTCAGGCTGGAAGCAGGAAATAAGAAATCTTCCATGAAAGCCTATAATTACAAGATTTCCAGCTTAAGTTTTGCACACATGAACTGTTTGGAAGATGTTTGGATAAGCAAAGTTTAAAACACACAGCTATTTGGATAAGCACCTGGGTGCTTCGCTGAACCAGGTCTACCAATAATCAAGATACATGCATAGATAACCCTAACAGAAATAACTGCTGCCAACCTTAACTAATGGAAAGCTTGTTCAGAGAAGTACTTCTTATTAGATGCTGAAGAAATTAGCCAACAGCTATTAAAAACAGACTAGTGGACTGTGCACTTAAGGTGTTTTCTGCACCTGTCAAAGTTTTGATGATTTAAGAAATATTCTCTGTCTGCTTTTTCCAATTATTCTGCTTGTTTTTTTTTAATCAAATACTTACATGGCACATTTGTGTAGAACATTATTTTTTGATTATTTTGGTATATAGCTCCACCAAGCTTAAAACTAATTCCTTCTACTTAGACGAACCTACTTTACAATTTAACTTTCAAGAGCAATGTTCAAACAGTATTGTGTCATACCTAGTTTAGAGTTATGCTGACTGATTTGTAATTCCAGCAGCTGAAAACAAAACATTCAATCTCAAGACAGTGCTTAAGCAACTGGGAATGAAACAATGCTTGCCACAGCACAGTGTGTTCCCTAAACCCTCCAGGATACTGCTGCATCTTTAACTGCACCTGCACAGAGAATCTTTTAAGTAGGCCTTAAGGCTAATACTTTTGCACTTATCTTATGTCAGGGATAGCAGGAGAACACTGAGATAACAATATCTGAAGGGTATTGCCTCTGACAAGCCAGAGCTGGCTATGGAAACAGGAAAGGATTTCATACTCTCCCAAGGGAAACAGAACTTTACACACTTCCCTTTCAGAAAGGATCAAAGCTGGGGAAGTTTACAGAAGTTTCTCCAAATGGTCTCCTGTCCATACAGAGATGCTTAAGAATACACCTTCCGCAGGGTTTCACCTTGATGTACCACTGAGCATCTTGGTATAGAGCAAAACCCATGGGCTTCCATGGAAAGGCTCTCTCTGGTGTCTGTGAAATCTGAACCATGTCCTCATTTCCCTGGACTGGGGAGCACTCACAAGGAATGCCAGCTGACTCTGCTAACTAATTTCAAAGATTTCATTTGCTGAGAGAACTTTGGAGGATACCTGAATTTCAGGAGATTCTATTGAAAGAGCAGTGAAAGCATTTTGTCCTTCAATTGCTACTGTAATAACATACAGATCTGACAGCAATACTATTGATGATGAGCCTGCTAAACCCTTGCTGCATTTCACCTTCCTCTTTGTATACACCTGAGACCAAACTATGTTCAGCTTTGCAGCATCAGGAACTTTCACAGCACAACATCTCTTCCTAGCAGGTGACAGGTTAAGACAAGGAACTTACACAATCTTATGGTGATTTAAGGAGGGGAGAGGGAAAAACATAGCTGGCTGTCCACAGAATAGCAGAAAGAATGTTCTGTCCAGGAGGTTAATAAAAAGGAGTTATTCCTTCTGTCATACAGAGATTGTTTGTCTGTAGCCATAACAGTGATAGAAGAAATTATATGTTGCAAGCTGAGGAAAAAATGAAGAGATGAGACATTTTTGTCTTGCATTTGCAAGTTTACACCAAGAACTAGAAAAGTACTTTAGAAGTTACTATATTTTATCCCATGATTAACCAGGCTTAAATGCTCCTTTTAGAAAAATGTTAGGAGGACCTACAAAAAGTTTCTAATAAATGTCAAGGCATGTTTCAAGCTGGAAGTCTCAAGAGGGTTTCTTTTATGTATTTGTGCTTTTTAGTCCAGACTGAGAAGACTGCGGGGCTAGCATGTTTTACAGCATCATAGCCCAAACTGGGTGCATAACTGCTGTAAAGAAACAGCCTGAGGTTGGGTGAGCTTTGCCAGTCTACCTAGAGCTTACACTGGGGAGTTCCTGCAGTACAACTCTGATTCAACCAAGTTCGTGAAGACACCCCATAGAAATGTGACAGCAGTTAAGCAGCATGTTAGCGATCCTAAATGACATGGTTTAGGATATTCTGAGGGCAGAGCTCTGGGGAGGGAATCATAACAGTTAATAGTGGAGAAAATGATGAAATGGGTGCCCATTTCCTTGCCTTTGCCAAGAAAGTCAAACACTCACTTGCCAAAGCAGGACTACAGAAAGTTGTTTGGGATGCATGTCTCCAAGAAACAGTTTTAAGAAATACAATAGAACAGAAGCTGTAAGTTTACTATGAAGGAGAGCTGAAATAGCAAACATTGCATACAGTGCTCTACTCCTATTTTAGAAGCATTGGAAGCTAGATGCAGTACCAAGCTTCCCACAATGCATTTTAAATGTTTCTCTCATAACATTTAAGCAATACAGAAAATTATCACCACTAGCCAGGCATGGCTAATATCACTGCTGCTTTCTATTGGTAGCCATTTATCAGTTTAATTCTTCATATAATATAAAGCACTTGAGAATTAATTTACCAAAGATAAAAGAAAAGCATCAGCTTTAACTCTAATGAAACAAGCACACAAAAATAAAAAATCCAAAAGCATGTTTGTATTACAGTGCAGCAGCTTTTCCTTTTCAAACACTTTTTATATATAAAGCCACATCTTTGGCTCCTGGTATTCAAAACAGCTTCACTGAAGGCAACAGATCTCTCTACCATTTTACAACTGGCTGGAATTTGTTCTATTTGTGTTTACAGTTTTCAGCAGACTGCTTCTTTGTTTCTAGCTGACATATCAATAAAACCTCTGTCACTCTCCTAGCACACCAGCAGCATTACCTTCTGCATGCTGGCCAACATCCAACTTGGGCAATTACATTTTATCTGCTAACTTTAACTATGTATTGTAATCTTCTTCTTTCTGCTGTGGATGTACATAGCTGCACAGCTGCTCGAAGAGCTTCTCCAAGTATTTCTGCAAACAAATTTTGTTTTCCAACATTCACAATAAAACAAACAAAAATTGTGCCAGCAAGGCCAAACTGAAAGACTGTTCAGAAATTGTTGAGATTTTTAGATTATTTCTTCTCTGTTTACTTCAGGTCTAGCACTTATTTCCAAAAATCCCCAAACCCCAACAAATCCACAACAGAAAATTTACATAACAATTAAGTTATGTAAGCAAGGAGTCCTTAAAAAGGCCCTTAAAGAGTTCGGTGAAAATTGTCACCTCCAAAATGAATCCAGAGCTTCGTTGACAAACACATCAACTCATTCTGACATATGCAAAACCAAGGTCTTTTAATATCAGTTCAACTTTTCATTCTAAACAGCATTTTTAAAATACTTCTAAATAAAGAGTTATGTACTAAAAAAGGACCAGAATTCAAACAGTGACCATGATTTAATGTCTCAAAAGGATTTTTTTTTTGATCTTTGAAGACAATTCTCTAATTAGCAAAGCATTTTGGAAAAAAAAAAAGTGCAAGTTACGTATATTACTAACCTGTGTTCAGTCAGTAAACTGAAGAGTTATGTTTGACCAGCGCTACCTACCGATGTGCTCTGAATTCTAAGTCTTTTATCACTTGGTCTAAATACACACGACATGATAGCGATACCGCATGCAATCTAATTTAACTGTTCTTAGACCACCATACACAGTTCCAGTGATTTAACTTGCTCCACACAAGAATACAGAAAAGCGTATTTCCTATTCTCAGGCGCTGGAGTTTCAACACAACAGTTGGAGAGCAATCAAGGTTGCCACAGGTAGCTTTGATTCCATCAAATTCACATTCTTTGTCCCTACTAAGTGTAATGGATTTAACAAGCCTCAACATAAGCCTTAAAAAAAAAAAAAAAGAAAAACAAAAGAAAACCTAACCTCAGAAAGACATCACAAGCAGCCCTTCTGCCTGCTGTGCATCTCTCAGTGGGACACAAACAAAGTTGTTTTCAATCTAAGGAATAACACAAGAAACTGGTCAGATGCTGAGACAATGCCGTTTGATAGCTTTTGTTGCTGGGATCTACATCTTTGGCACCTACATGCTCAATAGGAACTACACAAAATGATGAGCTTTCTAAGCTAACCCCCGATTTGGCATAAAATGATTCAGATTTTAATCATTTTATGGTTATTAATTATTGCAATGTGACTATAAAAGCATGCATGAGTTTCAAGACGTCAGTACTAAATATGATTCAGCAAGTAACGACGGGATGGGGAAGCATGAAGTCTATTTTAACATGCATAGCATGATTAAGAGTTGTTCATCGCAAAAGAAAAATGAAGTGGAAGGCTCATTTCCTCGGTTGTCATGGAAGAACTGAGTCTTTGGGAGATCTTGTGAGTAACTTTAGGGAAGTCCTTCGAGCAGTCACTGAAGAAGCACACACATGATTTAACTCTGACCTCTCTAACAGGTGTATCACAGGATTGCTCAGCACACAGCTGTAAGATCTGAAAGAGCAAGGCTTGTTGTGCAGCACAGTTTGGACGACGGCAAGAAGTCTGAATAAATTGCTGAGCAGGGAAGGAGACAGTTGACTGAAGAGGGGAAGTAAACGGACACACCGATAACTGGGGGAAATTTTCCCAGCAGCAAACTGTAATAGGAGTGATGTGTGGTACTGCTTGTTTTTCCTCCTCATGGCAAAGGGACTCATCAGTTAACAACAAGTGTGATGCATGCATGAATCAGAACCTACATTTCTGAGAAAACATCTACAGACTGATAGAGATAGGTGGAAAAAAACATTCAGAGTTATTTCAAAAACCCACAGAGATCAGTGTCTCAAAGGGCCTCGATAATTCTAAGTACCACTGCACTTTCTCTGAAAGCCTTGCATGTCTGCACATGTGCAAGACTCAAACAGTACAGAAAGTCTCACCGAAGTTATCTGGGATGATCACTGCAAATCTAAGAGGTTGTACAGTGTTCATAAGGAAGAGTCTTAGGGGCAGACCTATACCTGTTCCCTGATCTGGTTTGTTTAATCTGCAAAGTTGCTGCTGAACTGTAAGAGAGGGTGATAAGACAGTTAGGGTCATAAGCAGAACACACTTCCCTCCTAGGCATCAACATGGTTTCAGTGCAGAATTATTTAAATAATTCAATTTTACAATATCAACACTTTTTTTTTTTTTTCATTCAAGTAAAAAGAATCGGTTTGCAAATAATCTTTGAAACACTGCAAGGAATGACAGTGATTATACCCATTTCCCAACCAATGCGTTTCAAATTAATTGTGTTCCATTATTGCACTTTCTTACTATCACATGTCCAATTTGAGTATGTTAAATGGCTTGTGGCGCAGCTGAAGAGAGTCCTCACCAAACCACAGTTTTGTACTGATTTGGTCAGGGATTGAAACAGGGAAAGAAAGGAGTTACTAAGCAACAGCAGGCCAGGAGCAGGAGAAAGGTCTGCAGTCTTAATTGACACTAACTTTAAAAAGCAATGAAGCAATAAGAGAAAAAAGAAAAAAAAAAAGACCAGAAATCCAAGTCAGTCAGTGTGTATGAGATCTGGGTTCTTCGCTCATCCCAACCATAAGCTGCATGACGTACTGCAAACACTTTTTTTGCTGGGACATTCAGTACCTTGCTCTCAGTTCTGGACAAGATGAAGGACCCAGATACAGTTCTTTAATTTGAGAGCCCAGGACACACAGACAGCTTTGCTCTGTAATAGCTACCTCGGGAAACAGGAATGTGGTATGATTTAAGGCTATACGGGTCCCCAAGACATAGCCATCCATAGAACTGAGATCATATCCAGATATAGCTCTCCCTCCCCCTCACTACTTATGGTTAAGAAGGTTGTTCCTTTCTAAAAAAACAGCCCAAAGCCGGGTCCAGTCACTCAGGCTAGGACAAGGGAATTTACTTTGCTAAGATTGAAGAATCTCTATTAACATGATCAAGAAAGACACAAATTCTGAGGGTTTCCTTTCAGAATCCATATCTATTTCCTCCTCTTCTACTGTAAGCAAAATAGTTTCATGAGCATGTGATAACAGAACATGAGTTATCACATGAACACTTACAAATTTAAATGAAAAAGCCCTTGATGTGGAAAGTGCTGTGAACTCTACTGCTGAACAATCAACCTTTATTTGCCTAACTAGCAATACCTCAAGCAGAAGTTATTTGCTTTAGCTTCACCTGAAGAAAACCTGATCTCCTACTGAAGTAGTACCTTTTTATAAGATGCAAGTTACATAGGTCTGTTTTTTTTTTTTTTTTAAGTAGCTAAACACATACAAAACAGCAACATGAACACCACCAACCCAAGTACTTCCAAATGATTATCTTTTTTTTTTCTTTTTTCCCATTTCTACAATCTTTGATTTTGCACTTAAGTACACGGGATTTCAGCATTTACTGGTTTTCCCACGTACTCCAATGTACTTAAAGTGACTAAAATGAAACCACAAGAGGGAAAACTACTAGGATGACTGTTGCTGAGGAGGAAAAACCAGCAACCCAGGTCTGGTTCACTCAAACTGTCTGATGATTTGTATTTAAAGCGTTGAGGGCTACAGTCATCTTCTGCTCTGATCTGTACTGCTGCAAGTCAACTGAGGTTATGAAATCGGATCTGGCACCATGAAGAGGACTGTCCCTTCACAGGATACGAGTAATAGCCACTTGAGTAAATGCAAGTTACTCATATCCTGCTAGTGGAATAATCTGGCTCTGTACATTCATGCACATTTTTAGTTGCCTCCAGGAATCTGAAGGCGAATCTCATTTGTTACCCAATGAAATTAATTTCACTAGATACAACACAAGCATACTGAAAAACCACTATTACTCATACATGAGGTGCAACCAATGCAGCATTTCTTAAGTTCTGTTTGATTAGGGTCCATCCCGGAACACTCACCGTTCACCACACAAACCTCAATCTCCCTGGTTGGCTACTTAACATTCCCAGCTGATTTGCTCCAAGTCTTAAAGAGCATTTTGACCTCCCCTTGCTTTATCCACAACAATCTCACTTACTATTCTTTCAAACTGAAGTGATTCCCGAACAGTAGAGTGGCAGGTTGTACATTTTCCTTGGAGCCTGAGAACTTATCTTCCCTTTTTCAAAACAGAAGTGAACCGTGCATTTCTTAGTTTAACCACAAACATGTAAAATAATGGACATACAATGACCAAATGGCTGACCTTGGTGGGCATCCAAAAGCAATACATGGACACACATTTACTTTTCAAGTTTGTAAGTACAGTTACACACACACACAATACATATACACACACACCTGCATATACACAAGCACTTTGAAATATTTGCAGTGAGGTTATGCTACTTAAGAAATTAAATTATTGTGGTATGAAATACTTTAAGATAAAGGTCTCAATAAAGGATGCAGCAAAGGAAGATGAAGACATAGTCTTTGAAGACTGAAGGTACCAGAAGAGTTCAGTGACCAGGTTGCAGAGATAAGATAATCCAGAGTTCTGAAGGAACAAGCCACATACTTTCAGTAGGGCTATTAAGTCAAGGTAGGACGATGGCAGAGAATAAAAAAAATATCAGCTGACACTGAGACAATTGCAGGCTTATGAGCCTGACTTCAATAGAAGGCAAGAGGTTTTAAACCATAAGAGATGTAGTGGGGCATGGGGTAAGACACATTATCAGCTAATTGGAAGTAAGAAGTGCCAGGCTAACATGACAACTGATTTCTACACAATGAAAAGGCAACAAGTCTGATCTGTATTTCAATAAAGCATTTGACACGGCACCATGACTGCTACTGAGTTAGGAAAAAATCTGACATATAAGATTTATACAGTTAATGAAGGAACACATTCTCTTCAGCTAGTAATACACCACCTTCAAAGAGAAAGTAGTGGGATGGGGCAGAGCTACTGAGAGATTTAATGACACGGGTCATCAGGCTGTCGCTCAACTTTGCAGATGGCACTGTGCTGTGAAGCACAGGAGGCTCATTTCACATCAGCCACGCACGCTCAAGGCTCAGGGTGAACTTTGGCGGCGTAGGAGGAGAGGCCGAGCGCTGAGGCAGCCACAGCGACAGCAGCCGGGGAAGCCCTGGGCGCAGAGGAGGCTGCAGCCGCCCCCGCTCCTGCAGAGGCGAGCGCGGCACGGCCCCGGCCGAGCAGCCCGGCGGCCCCCGGGCGCCCC
>VXAA01006355.1:690434-808788 GCA_013399115.1 Anseranas semipalmata
CTCCGAGTCAAACCCGGCGGTAGCCGCAGCTGCCCGCCGGCCGGTTCGCGTCCCCGAGGGGGCAGCTCGGCGGCGGCGGCGTGCGGAGGGGCCCCGCTGTCAGACCCCGTCGCCGGGGAAAGCGCCCAAAACGGGGGCGGAGGGAGGCGGCAGAGGTGGCGGGGCTTGACGGGCCGGGAAGGAACGAGCTGCTGAAAGTGGGGTGGGGGTTGGGGGGGTGCCCCCGTCACTTTGGCTGCAAAACTCCACCTGAATGGGTTCACTTTAGGACACTGCCAGCTGGCTGTGGTCACTCGCAGGCTCCAATGAGAAGACAATTATTCATCCCGAATCTCTAAAAACAAGGCAAAGCCTCCTGGGCGAGGGTTCTGCCTCGTACAGAAAGGAGGTGGCGTGCCAGGGCCGAGCAGGGCCCGGCCAGCACCTCCCGCAGCCTGGCCGCTGCCTTTGGTTGGGCCCCAGGGCCCCAGGTGCCTTACTCTTTTCAGAACTTTTATTTTGCCTTTAGACAAACTGTTGCTGTTGGAACTGGTCTGTTCTTGAGCCATTAGTTCACAGAGCGTACAGGAGAGGTGGTCTCTTGAACCTGCACTGTTCCAGTAAAACTGCAGAAGTCTTATTTAATTGGATTTTAGTGGGCATTGTAATATTTCCTAGCACGCAACGCAATGTTTCCTCTGCTCTAGGACCCTCTGCCATGCTTATCTGAATGTTCCCACATCAAACTGGCGACCTGATGTTTTGCAAAAACCAGCCTTATTTTGACTGTAGGCTGTAGTGCTGTACTATTAGCATACTACACTTTCAGGTGGCTCTGCCTTGAAAATCGTGAAGTGCTTCCAAAGCATTATACCATTGTTGTTGTACTGTTATTTTGCAGCGTCCTTAGCGTCAGGATATCCTGACTCTTGGAACAAAGGGGTTAAGAACAAAGAAAACAAATAGATGATACACAGTACAGTAGCAGAAGCAGTAACACATTCATACAATGTATAATCTTGTAAAAAGGCAAATTTTACTTTTTTATGTTCATATGGCTTATTGGGATATTTTAGATTTTTCATATTGGTATGTGTTGTGCAATTACTTTTAAAAGCAATATTTTTTCTGTTAGAGAGGGATAGACTAGGCAACTGAAGTACAAATTGCTTAGAAGACAAAGACTCGCCTACTGAGTGGGTTTGACCTTATCCCCAAACTACTTTATTTTGGTTTTGATGTACAAGAAGTTCCATTAACTTTTTTTTTTCAGTTATTGTTTTTCATTTTTGTTTACCTGTGCACTTCCTGCTCCCAGCTGGGACAGAGCAGAAGTGCCAGAATACTGTGAAAGAAAGGCTATCCTTGTGGCTTTTCCAGCTTGACTGCATGCAGAAAATACCAGATATCTTGGAAGAGAATGTATTCACAGATGCCCAGCCCGATGTTTAGATGAATATCTGAACATTTAGGTGCTTAACCAAACTTAGCCACCAAACCTCCTGACAGTAGCAATCAGCAATCTTCTGAGTTTTCAAAATCTACACTATCTTTTTATATACTTAAAACTGTGAAAAGTTTTGTGCTGACTGTAGTTGGGTCACTTGGACAGGCACCTGCCTTGTGGATACGTTCAGGCAGTCAGAACTGAAGCATCAATTCTTCTACTTTTTTTCTTTTACAGTCTACAGATGCAAAGCAGGAGGCCAGTCAAAAACCAAAGTGAAAACATGATCTGCTGTTATGATAGTTTTATTATTTCAAGAAACTATTCAATAAATATAACAGATGGTATGTATTTTTTGCTGGAGATGTCAGTGTCAAGTAAAAGCAACTGCTCTAGATAGCCTGTAGTTTCTTTCTTCCTGCTTTCTGGTCAGTTTAAGGATCAGCAGTTGTGAATAAAAGAAATAAATTGTGTAAAAAATGTCGTCTGGCGTTCATGGGCCTAACCATAAATTAGTACATCTGATTCTTACTGAACTTGTGCTTTGAAATTGTACTAGATCCAATGATTAATTATCCTTAACTCATCTAAGATTTTTGCTGTGATTGATTGACTTCCCTTTTGTCTTTTTTTTTTTGTCATAAGAGTGGAGCCAGATCAGCGTTGCTCATGAGAAAGCCTGAAAGATCTATATTTGATTATGAAGTTTTCAGCATCAAAAATCAGCGGTAGCATCACTTTCAGAGACTTTCAAGAGACAAAATCCTCAGATTTTGCAGGTTCTGTGTTTCTCTGACTTCAGTTGTGCTGTGATGATTTATGCAACTTGAAGAGGTAACCTTGACATAACAGTTCTCATTGCACTGGAGAAAAACCATCAGAATTAAAACATAACATACTCCTACACAGCCGTTTGTGACTGTATTTAAAGCAGTCCTTGAACCAGCTCAGCTCACCTAAAATTTCTCTATTGCCTTCTCAACTCCAACCAGATTGGAAGGAAATCTTTGAACAGAGATGGATCGCTTCATTGCTGCTAACTGCATTTCTCTAAGACTCTGAGTCAAAGAAGCACAAGTGATTACAACAGAAGTATAAATATATTGGCTCTGGGCCTTGTTCCTCCTGAGAAGCAGTGCCAACAGACAGGCGACCGGAGTCAGCTCTGAAAACCTGACAAGGCAGTGCATATTTTCACAGGTAGGCATGAGAACTGGAAAAGACTAGAGGAAAGGAATATTGTGGCGGGAGAAAAGGGAAGGGAGTAAACTGACAGATTAATAGCTGGTGTTTCATAATTGGTGTGTCTTAAAAAGTTTTACTTGTTTGCTTATTCACTCCAAAGCTATGTACCAAGAGCAGCAGCAGCAGAATTGCATGCCAGATGGTAGAGGAAGTGCCTCGTGTATCTTTCCAGTCTACTGAAGCCTGTAGGGCCTTCGTTAGCCCACTGCTCTGGTTTTCATTGCAAGTCCCTTTCTTCCCCTCTTTTCTTTTCCCTTCTTCAAAGAAAAAGGAGGGAGAAGGAAAGAGGAAAAAAAGAAAAAAAGAAAAAAAAAGAAAAGAAAAGCCATGGTTTAAACTGGCAATAGCACCATCCTTTTGGCTTTGAGCTACCCTGGCCTGTGCCAAATACACTGTATCCAGCAGCTCTCCCACAACAAATCAGGCCAGACGCACAAAAGCTGTAAAAAAAGAATGGTGAAGAAAGATCTTTGATTCTCCCCTCTAGCCCCCCAGCCTTTTCCCTTTGCTTCCTTCCCCAAGCTTTATTCCCCAGCAGTGACCTCCTCCTGCTTGCCAGTACTGCAAGTGATGTTGGGACCTCCAGTCTACAACTTTGTTGACAGCTTCCTTAGAGTACAGGCATTTGTGCCTTTCTACATTAAAAGAGCAATGTAAAGGGGAAGTTATATTTTATTATTCCTGGCACTTCTATTTGAGAGACAATGTTTGAAAAAATGGCACATAAATTGTTAGCATAGCAGATTCATCACTAGTAGCAATTGTCTATTCTGTCAGCTGACCCACAACACCATCCGGTGTCACAACTTACTGTTAGTGCGTTCCCAACTAGACACCTGAAAAGATTTGGTACTGTCTATTTATACAGTACATTATTAAAAAAAAAAACATGGAAAAAAAGACTGCCAATTTTTTCAAAAGTGATTAGCAAATATTAAGTGCTCTGAATTTAGAGATCAGTTTCAAAGACCACAAGATGCTGATTTTCAGAAAGTATAAAGCATGTGTCTTTAGATGGCACTCATTAGCAGAATCATCTTAAATTAGTAGTCACTTGTGAAAACTATGCCTTTGCCTCTGTCCTTGGGGTCACAAATTAATACAGAGACAATAGGACAAGCACTTGCCTAGGGTCAGAACCAAGTGATGATACCATCAATGGCATCAAGCTTTAGAAGGCTTCAAGGGTGTGATGTGAGTTTAAGAAATGAGAAGATTTCGAATGGCGGGATGCCATTGTTACACATAAAGAAAAAAAAAAGTCCTGCATGTTTGTAGGGCAGCATAAAAGAAGCAATAGAGAACACAAGAGTGTGAACGAGTAACATTTAGAAAAGACATGGGAAAAGAAAGCCGAAGAGGCTTGGAGAATATGACAGAGGAAACGTAAGCAGGCAGAGCTGTGCAGAGCTTACATAAATTTTTTAATGACCTCCTGCTTTAAAAATTAAATCCTGCTCCTTCATTGCTTTAAAAATCTTAGTATGATTTTCTTCTCTTTACTCCACATTTGTCTCATTCCAGATGTCTATAATTTTAATTTTATTCTTATTAATAAAAACAGTCGCTCTTAGCTACCTCTGTTATTACTGTTACCTTATTAAATATGAATAATTTTGTATTTGTCTGGGGACAGTTACTATGTCTTTGCTCTAGACTGGACATACTAAATTCTAAAAGCTCTATGTCAGAACTTTTTTTCCCCAACCCTGACATTATTTTAATTTATTATTTTTACTATGAATTCTTAACAATTTACTTACATCTTTTTTATGCATAGTCAAGCTACATAGTAGGAGATTTTATTTATCTGTTACCACCCCACTGTTAAGAGTAGTGAGATGAATTTCTGACAGAATGGTAGGATGCACTATTTGTTAATTGCCTGAGCTGCATGCAGCATCACTCCTTGAGAGTCACCTACTGGCAAATGTTAAATACAGTCAGTACTATAGGTTCATGGTAATCTTATGGTTATTGTGGATACTCTATCAGACTCCTTGGGAAAAGATTCTGGAAACGGAAGAGTGAGGATAGCTTGAGTTCTGTAGGGCAAGGAGTCAATTCCTTTTTCATTCTTAGCACATGTGTGATAGCACATTTTTATGATTAACAATTTGTACTACTAACTAAACAAAAATGTTTGTGGTAAAGGAATAAACAGAAGTCCATAACTAATTGGAAACAGTGAGGTTGTGTAATTTTTCCATTGCCTGCTTTGGAGAATTAAAAGTTCAGCATACTAAGTCTGATGCTTCAAATCTCCCATATTCTATGGGGCTTTAAAGCAAATAGCAGACATAAGAGAAAATAGAGTCATCTCACCTGTAAACAATGATAAGAAAACAATAAAAATAAGCTGCTGATCATCATTTGCTCTCATTTTTTTGCTGGAGGAGGAATAAAGAGATTGCCAGCACTACATTTAACTGTATTGCACAATTTATGTGACAGACTCCATTAGATTATGTCCTCCCTGAATTTTTACATGCAAGCAAGATTCACCTGAACCAAGGTAAAGCCAAGAAAATTAAGAAAAACTTTTTGCCACCCCCAAAGAAAGCTCTTATGAAGTGATTATTGCAATGGTTTTGCATTGGATGCTTAATAATCAACAAGGGTATTGGAGTGGGAGGTTAAGAATGCTGCATCTAATTGAAAATGTAGGTAGAATTCAGGTAGGCTTAAAATAATAACCTGTTATATGGGATAGTGGAAATGCTAGTTATCTTTCTAATAATCCTATAACAGTAATAACTGCAGCATCCTGCAGTATTCCTTTTTGTGAATAGGAAAAAAAAGATCAAGTAGAAAAAGGGACTACCCAGATGAGAGATGCATATCCCTTAAATACATAACTAATATTACATGATCGAACAGTCTCAATGAATTCAAAAGGATTATTGCTGTCTTTAAAGCTGAGCATATGCATACACATACATATTTTTTCAATTGGAAGATAAGTATCTAAAAATTATGGCAGCAATTTGAAAGATGAGAGATGTGTCACTTTTGAAATGTTTCTTCTTTCACCTGCTACCTTAATGAGATTGTATTAGTGGCTGTATAGCCTATGGTATCCTTGCCCTTTATGGTATATGGAAAACACTAGCAACTATGATTTTGCCTTTTCTTATCTTCTGAGATTATGAAAATAATGTGACTAACCTAAAAATTTGCATTATCTAGTTTACCTAGTTTAGATTTTTGTCAAAGAAAGCATAGTACAGTGAGAAAAAATGGGACATAAATAAAGTGATAAATGTAGAGGAACAATAGGGCTTGCTTCTTCACTTGTAAATCAGATATTGCAAGATCTGATCACTAAATTTTTCCTTTTAGCTTTTCCTTGCTTGCATCGTGCATGACAGCAACGTGCGCAATTTGCTGCAGGGATGGACAGGAGATACAGCTGAGAAGTCATGGGAAAGGTCTAACTGATGCACAAACATACTAGTGAATAAACTAAGCTCCCTCTGACCTAGATTCTCATGACTGCAAAATCAGGCCATAGTTACTGTAATCAAGCTCTTAGCGTTTCTTACAAATGCATTTGTGTAAATGTAGCTCCACTGGTATTAGCAACTTTGGACCTCTGGTGTCACCCCCATGCTGGCATTTTATGACTGTGCTTTCAAACCCCATTGATAGTCACACAAACATGAGTTGGTTCTTTTTCTTCACTAGAGCTTCCACTCCAAATGTAGTCTTGATCCTGCAGAAAGTAAAAACTCTGAGTAGGTAGTCTAGGAGGAAAAGCTATCTGTAACTGGTTAAAGGCATCCACTAGGTTTGCAGATGGAAGGGAGGCTTTCTGGAAAAATTGTTTCTCTCAGACTTATTTGGGCAGGCTGCTCTCAGTAATGTAGTTCCAGCTGTAGTATGCTGTCCAAGATATCCTGACCATATGTAAAACGATAAATGTTTTCCAGTGTTTCCTAAGATACCTGTTACAATTTTCTTTTCAGTCCAGACAATCACACATTATTTTGCAGGGCTCTGCCCAGCTCTTATGATAGGAATATATGTTTAGATACACGGTACTTGTAAGATACATTATTTAAAAAAATCCCTGATTGATCAAAAGTGTGGTAAAAGAAAAAAGTATTCAGGTTATTTTGATCAGACAGCTATGCAAATACTGCATACTATGCAGTTTTTTTCCAGACCTTAACAACACATAAAAATGTAAGATGTGGTCACGGTATTGACATTCATCCTTTGCTTTCCATCAGTAGTAAAGTGATTTCGGAAGTTTTCAGGTGGGAGAATCAGGAATTTCTGTTTCCCTTTAACTATCCATTCAATACTTCCATCCCGAGGATGACATCTGCCTGTGTTTGAACTATTTTTCTGAGGTCCACGATATCAATATGTCAAGTCAATTACAAGACATACCAGTTACTTATCTCTCAATTTTAAGACTTTTGGGTTGTCCTCCTTAGCTTGCCCTCTGCTGACAGAGAGCCTCTAATAACAACAGTAAACTTTTCAGCCACCTTTGGGGGAACGAGAGATCTAAACATGAGAGTGATTGTTCCCATATACATTTTCAGCCACTCACCGTTGCACTCTGAAGATGCTTAATTCAGAAACCAAGCTCAGATTCTTAGGATGATAGGCACTGTCTTGTTGCTATAAGCATGGACTTGGCAAAATGTCACCCTTTTTGAAGTCTGCAAGGTACTGATCGCACTCAGAACAGTTGACTGAAAGAGACTGTGTATCTCCATTAGCCAAGGAAAGAAAACTTCAGTGCCCAAAGGAGCCAGCGACAACACTGCTCCCCAGTTCTGTATTCACTTTCCATTTAGCTCTATTCACCAACCTGAGCATTTTGAAAAGAGGAGGTATTACAGAGTCTTTGTTACTCTGTCCTAAAATTAGAGTAAAAAAAAATCTAAACGATGGGTCTAGTTTATCTTCTTGCTACTGTTGGCTTGTTTTTAGTGGAATACTATGCATATATTAAATAACTCAAGTAAAATGATTTCTGTTATTTTTATCAGGAACTTCATATGCACTTCAATGAAACCCATTACGTAGTTTTTGCTGCTATTTTAAAGTATAATATCAATGTTCAAGTAATACCAGATGAAACTGGTTTCAACTACCATTAACTTTGGCTTTTCAGAAAGGGAAAGAAATCCTCAGGTATTTCCAGCCTCGGTTGGAACGTTGGCACAGGAAACAATTTAGTGGGGCTAGCATGCAAGGAAGTGATGTAACTTTTACCAGATTGTGTGACTATGTGGAAAAAAAATCAAACATCAGTTGGCCTATCACCCTATTAAACCACTAGTTTCCTATGCCAATGAATTGGAAAATGAACTGCATCTCCTTTGCTTACATTTGCCATCTGCATCAGCTGCTTTTTCAACAGCTAAATCTCAGGTTTCCAACTATGCCATCACATGTGCTTGTATAACTGCAATAGGAAATACTTATTTAAGTCTCATTTTTGCATGACCATATACTTCCTTTTCTAGCCACAGCACAAACAGAAGTGCATGCTCATCTAGGACTGCCTGCTGGTTCCTTAACATTTTCTTTTAAAAAACACAGTTCCTTAGTTCAGAATACAATTGCTAACATAATAAAAGCAGTATTAACAGTAGCAAGTTGGAAAGCAGAAATTGTTTTATGGAAATGTCAGACTTTGTTTTTATTAGAAATTAGAAGTTAAAACCAAATGTCCATCAGGCAGAATTTAAAAATTTGCAGTAAAATACTTCTGAGAAAATATTTTTTCCTTTTGATGTGGCAAGTATTCTGTTGAGATAACTTTAAAACACTGCATTAGAATAACAGATTCTATAACCTGATATTTGAATAACATTTAACCTGGTATTTGAATAACATTTGAATAAACATGTTAGAATATTAAAGACTAAATAAATTAACAAAACAATAGAGAAGGGAAATTACCAGGAAAGGTCAGAATGTGGTGTTGGTTGTTTTCTTAACAAAATGAGAAGCAACTTTCCCTCATTGAAAAAATGTTAACAAAAATATTTTTTTTTTCTGAAAAAACTAACACTGCTTTTTCTGATGCAAAACTACTCTACTGAAAAAATTTCAGCTAGATTTAACAATCTTGTTGAACATTTTCTATCTGAAAGCACATGGAAGTAAGGGTGAGCACTGGACAATGTGAATGCAGGTATGAGCAAGTATTTGGGTAAAGAGATCAGTGGCTTGTAAGTATGCTGTATGTAGGACAGAAGAGACAGGAAGATCTGATAGCATCTCTGTAGTGCTCTGAAATAACTTTGCACCAACAGTGGTAAAAACCAGAGTTAACAGCTCTGCATTTAATGCCTTTTCCTGTGGCTGGGACCAATGGATTGGGAAGTACCGTGGTAAGGGAAACGAGCAGCGGTTTGTGTGTTGAACCAGTTTTAAACTATGGAGAGATAGATGGTTGGGAATGAAAGGTAAAAGAGAACTATATACCTTCAGTGATTTGTAGCCGTCTACTACAGTTAATTATTTTCATTTTATGAAAAAGACAATGAAAGGAGCAGACATTTATTAAGCAGGTGATAGTTGGTCTACATAAGATGAAAAACACTAACTTAGTAGATTATATATTTAGATCCTAAAGGCAAATATAAGTTTTGTTTAACATACAAGTTGCTTTTAGGTTATTTTTATCATTTCCCTGCAACATAAAGCTAAATATAACTTTCCTAAGTGTTTTTTTTTTTTTCCCTTATTACTAAATGCCAGTATACCTCAGTGTGTAAGTAGGTGTGCAAATTGTTTTGGATTAGATCAATTTGGTAACAGATGTCTGTGTGGCCAGTATCTTGTTTTACTAGATGTTTTACAAACAGGTCCTAATTTTCATTCAAAGTTCTGTGTAAGAAACAGGGAGACTTTTACAACACCAACTTTAGATACCCAGCTTGGCCACTTACTTAAACTGAAAATGGGATGGGCACCGAAGGTACAATTCAAAGTACCCAAATCATGGTATTGTAGAACCAGTGTCTTCCCTTTGGCTCAAAGAGGAGCCACAGGGAAATAGCTGGATAATCTAACCAGCCAAGTTTTGTGCTGATATTTGGGTAGGCTGCTTGCACCCTAAATTACAATAATGCATAGTGGAGTAGCATTTGGCACAGACTAAATGCACTAAATTATAACAATTGCTGTTTAACAATTGTTTAGTAGAATTCATCATATCTTTGGCAGAAATTCAAACAACCAAACTTTCCTTCTTTTTGTTTTGAGGTTCAAAATGTTCCATTGCTCTCTAAATAAATAAATATTGGAGACAGCTGTGCTCCTCAGTTTCTGCGGAGATCAGAAACGGAAGGATGAGAACGGTCCGGAAAGTGCTACCCTTTGGTTGTTTCCAGGCAAGAGAATCTCATGAGAAAATCTTCATCTTAGGTTTTCTGTCTGAATTCCAATATGCTAAGATAAATTGTAATAAACATTCAGAATTTTAAATATTTATTTGTATAAAATGGACTCACCAAAGCTTTGAGGTTTGCCTACTTAAACAGATCAGCAATATTGCTTGAAAAGAGACCACCTGATGAAACTGAACAGGTACAAGTCTATGGGGCCTGATGACATGCATCCCAGGATCCTGAGGGAACTGGCTGATGTAGTTGCCAAGCCACTCTCCATCATATTTGACAAGTCCTGGCAGTCAGGTAAAGTCCCCAGTGACTGGAAAAAGGGAAACATCACTCCCATTTTTAAAAAGGGTAGAAAGGAGGACCCAGGGAACTACAGACTGGTGAGCCTCACCTCTGTGCCTGGGAAGATCATGGAAAAGATCCTCCTGGAAGGAATGTTAAGGCACATGCAAGACAAGGAGGTGATTCAAGACAGCCAGCATAGCTTCAACAAAGGCAAGTTGTGCCTGAGCTATCTGGTGGCCTTCTGTGATGGGGTGACTGCATCAGTCAACAAGGGAGGACCAGCCAATGTCGTCTACCTGGATTTCTGTAAGACCTTTGACACAGTCCCACACGACATCCTTATCTCTGAATTGGAGAGAGATGTTTTGAAGGGTGGACCATTGGATGGATAAGGAATTGGCTGGATGGCCACAGCCAGAGAGTTGTGGTCAAGGGCTCTGTGTCCAGGTGGAGCCTGGTGAGAAGTGGTGTCCATCAGGGGTCCGTCTTGGGACCAGTGATGTTTAATATCTTTATCAATGACATAGTGGGCTCAATTGCACCCTCAGCAAGTTTGCAGATGACACCAAGCTGAGTGGTGCAGTTGATACAACCGAAGGAAGGGAACCGAAGGATCCAAAGGGACCTGGACAAGCTTGGGAAGAGGGCCCAAGTGAACTTAATGAGGTTCAACAAGTCCAAGTGCAGGGTGCTGCATCTGGGTCGGAGCAATCCCAGGCATGAGCACAGACTGGGAGAAGAACTCGTAGAAAGCAGCCCTGCGGAGAGGGATTTGGGGGTTCTGGTGGACAAAAAGCTCGACATGAGCCAGCAGAGTGTGCCTGCAGCCCAGAAGGCCAACTGCATCCTGGGCTGCATCAACAGAGGCATGGCCAGCAGATCGAGGGAAGTGATTGTTCCCCTCTGCTCTGCCCTAATGAGGCCCCACCTGGGGTACTGCATCCAGCACAAGAAGGATGTGGACCTGTTAGAGTGGGTCTGGAGGAGGGCTGTGAGGATGATCAGGGGTTCTGGAGCACCTCTCCTAGGAAGACAGGCTGAGAGAGCTGGGGATGTTCAGCCTGGAGAAGAGAAGGCTCTGGGGAAACCTCATTGCAGCCTTCACTCCCTTTTCCTCTCCTTTAGACCATCTCTATGGGGAAATAAAGGACAATGAACTGTGCTTTTCTAATGGTGTTACATCTCTACAGGTGTCAGCACAAGAGTATCCAAAAGATCTGCCACTCATTACACACACCCTTAACAAGTAGTGTGCTTTTTCTGAGCAGACACAAGTTCATCTCCTAGCTCTATCACATGCTGCTTGCGTGATCCTAAGAATTTCCTTTGGCTATATCTAAGCTGCCTAAACTCAGGAGTTCTCCTGGTTTCAGGGTTGGTGATGTGAGACAACTCAGTGCTGGGATGAGATCTGGAGTCTACTTCTCCCTTCTCTCTTGCCCCTGATTTGTCTGGGAAGAAGACCAGGGATGTAAGCTGCAAAAGCACCATGCTACATTGGACAATGTTGGTTGATTAGGAAACCAGAAGTAGGTGGCTTATGGAGTATTTTACACACATTGCCACATTGTATAGCTGTAACTGTTTTCTGATGGTTAATATGGGAATAGTATTAATTCAGAGGAAGAAAGTGAACATAAATATGCTAGGAATAATGAACTTTTAACATACTGCAGTAACAGAGGCCTTATAACTCTTAGATGCTGATGTATTTTTAAGGAGCCGGTTTCAAACAGTTATCCTGGATTTATAGGTATCTGGTCACCCTCAGAGTTCAAGCGTAATTGGCAGGAGTGTACAAACAACAAATGCATGTTGAAATGTAACACTGTTAGCCCTCTTCAGAAATGATGGTGTTTATTTCAGGGAGCCGAGTAGGAGTTTATCACTTTGCAATGCCTGTGAGTCATGCCAGGTAGCAGTGGCAGCTCTGCATGGCCTTGGAAAGTGCTGTATCCCCAGCTGACCTCCATGCCTGAGTCTCAGCTCGCAGGACACATGTGCAACCTTCTCCTGGGCCAGGCGTGGACAGGGACAGAGTACTTGCAACCACCACCAAAGTCCACAGCAGCAGGCATCAATGTTCAAGAGGTGTTAGGTATGTCCAGGTGTCAGTCCGCTTGTTATTGACAAGAGTCAATAACATCTATGGTTGCTTTTATTCTGAAGAAGTATTTAAAAGATTCTTTTTTCTTTCTGCATTTGAACATCTTTTTCTCTTCTATTATTTTGTGTTGTCTTGCCAGTAATATCTGGCCTATTAGGTGAGGGAACTGTTACAAATTAAGGTAATAGCTACAAGCTCTGCTGTTCATCCATGGCTGAGGAGTGCCACTACTGAAAAGAGATGGATACAAAGGCTATTTTTGTCCCTGTAACTTGCCTATATTTGGAGGGAAATTTTAAAATATATGGTGACCAAAGCAATATTTTTGTCAGAAAAATATTTTTGTCAGAATAGTGGGCTAAGGACCATTTCTAAAAGTCATCTTTAACAGTAACAAGTAATGAGGGCCCTGTGTATTGTTTGGGACAAGACGTTTCTCTCAATCTACCACAGGGAAGAGTGCTTAACTACTTCATCTTTTATTTCAGCCCCAACGCGACTGACAGATCCACTGAACTGTTAGAGATGGCAGCCACAGCCCATGCTTGCAGCTCGGCCCATGCTGGGCAAAGCCATGGACCTGGCTGGAGGCTGAGAGGCTCTGGAAACCAGACCTGCTCCTGCTCTCAGAAATTACCCTGCCTGGCCTATCACCAGCACTGCGTGCTGCAGCACTGAAATCACCTGTAATTGATCGTTGCCCTTCCAGCTAACTGCCAAAAAGATGCTGCTGGTGCTCAGGCAAGCCAGTTTGGTCTGCATGCTGAGTGAAGGGATGGGTATCTCTGAGAGAAGCTAATGCTGAACACTTTTCATCATGAGCTAATCTGTATGAAGAGCTGCAAAACATTAAGGTGGGGAGGCAGAAATTCCTGTATGTGATCGTTCTGCTCCAGCTGCATATGGCCTTGGGTGGGAAGAAGATCTTTCCATCCCATCTGAAAGTAACAGTGGCTCTTTCCTGGGCAATACTAATGTGCAGTAATAGAATTTGAAAAGTTGTCATTCTCACTACCTATAAGCAATTTCCATGCACTTCTTTGATGTATACTATTTCCACATTACAGAAGATATTTCTTTCATTTTGTTGTTAAATTTTGTGAGAGTTTACATAGAACTCCTACACGAAAAAGCATTTAAATGTATTTAATCCCTTTTCATTATGAATCAGCTAATTTTAAAACATAGAAGCTGCAGGTTTCTAAGAGGACTGCTGATTTGGGTGTCCCCACTCCAGACAATCCAGTCTGAAGCATCCAAATTAATTGATTTTCAGGAACTAATGAATAAGTATCGTCTGACTAAGAAGGATATCTTTTTAAGGCATTGCACATTGGTATCATAAAATCATAGCCTGAGGTTTTAAATTATGCTGGAAAAGGTGTAGTAGCTGAGTAAAAGGCATCATCATTTCTTAAAGAGCCAAATTTCCTTAAATATGTGGTATCATGTTTCTTGTCTGGACTAATTCCTCCCACGTCGTGGAATATTCTCTGCATTCACAGAACATGTCCAATTTAGTGATTTTTCTTTATTTTACTGTCTTTTACATGCATATAGTACCCTTCAGTCACTTAA
The DNA here is from genome assembly GCA_013399115.1 of Anseranas semipalmata. Lineage (NCBI taxonomy): Eukaryota > Metazoa > Chordata > Aves > Anseriformes > Anseranatidae > Anseranas > Anseranas semipalmata. Next base: position 704,452 of record VXAA01006355.1, read on the forward strand.
TACTGCCCAATGAGCATTGTATGTTTTCTAGAAAACATCCACCCCCATTGGTGCTCATGTGTGTGCAGTATGTATGTGTGCACTTATAGAAAGATGAGACAAACACTCACTCCTACAAGTGTGCATGTAGGACATTGAGAATTAAAACCATAAGTATGAGGCAACATGAAATCCCCTCTTTACTCCTCTGGCTGAATTACCTGTGCTCATTTTTAAAAACTGAAGGTTGTCCCCCCTAACCCCCCCGCCCCCCTTTTCTTTTTCTATGATTAGAACCTGCTGTTTTGAAACATGATTCTTCAGTAGAATGGCATCAGAAAATTTTGAGCAGACAAGTGAAAAGGGTCTTGGATGATTCTTCACATGTGGGCCCTCTCAAATTCTTAATACCCTCTTTTATTACCCTTTCTTATTCTCATTCCTATTCCTCTTCATACAGGGGGAAACTCTTGAGCTAGTCAGCCTTGGCTCCAATAGAACAAACACAAATAGTTCACTGATTCATGTGAGGTATTTACATTGCTATACTATGAGCTGAAAGGAGCTTTCAAAACGCTTGTGTCTTTCTGTTAGCACAGAAAGCCTCAGCAATAAAACTTTCTTAGTGTGGACATATAAAGGTATAAAAGAGGTAAGGAGAAAGTATGCTGCTCCCCTCGAGATGCTATGTGCCATCTTTGGATGTAATTTACCACTGTCAGTATTTTGCAATATATATTCTTTGCTTAGAGCTGAGACCCCCTGTTTGTATTCTTTACTTCAACCACTTCTTCTGATGCACTTTTATTACCTATTGCCTCCTGTTTTAAAAATCCTTTTGCCTTCTTTTTTTCTCTTAGATAACATTATTTCCTATGCAGTGATTTAACTGACTGAGAGAATAGTCAAAGGCTTCAGAACTAGAAGATTTTTATTACTAAGTTCAATAGTTTCTTTTGTAAATTTATTTAATATGTTGGATCTATGTGTGAAAAAATATGCGTGAAAGTATGTTGGATCTATGCATAAAACATGACTAAACAAGCCTAGAATCATATGAGTCTTGATATTTTGGCTCAGTATCAGTCTCTTAAAAACTTTTTTCTGACTTCACTCACCAAAATCAATCTAGAACTTCAGCCAGGGTTATCTATTTCCATATGCAGGCAATAATGGAAAAAGAGCTTACAAACGTTAACAGCTTTTCCATAATGATAAGACAACAAAATTAAATATCTCCAAAAAGCTCTGGTAGATTTTTTTTCCTATATAAGCCTAAGGAATTCAATTGAATCCCATTTATATGCCCAAGTTTCAGGGGACAATTGATGACAGAAACAGTAATTACAGGAAAGGCTACCTCAAAGAGCCTGAGTTCCACATCAGTAACGAACTGTTACTGATGGACCAAGAAGATAAGGCTACCTTTACGGAAAAACGGGAAAGGATCTAAAAACAGATATTCCTTTTAACAATGGGAGAAAAACATCTGGAGAAAAGCCAAAGCCTCATTTATTTGTGTAGCCATTAGGGAAGAATGTATTATATGTATGGTTGCCATGTTAAGAATTTGAAAAAGAAAATGAACAACTAAGAAACTGTTCAAACAAAAATCTGTCTTTAAAGGTAGCATATAACATTTATAATAAGGTTTCATAATGCTTATAGGGATGGTTTGCGGATGTTTATAATAAGAAACACAAAAGTGTGTGTTAGTGTATGAAAGAGAGAGTGAGCACAGTAGGAAATTTGACTTCCTATCACATGATTCAGCAAAGAATTGAATGAGGAGATGTGTATCGATTTTCTGGTGTGAAGAGATGTGAAGGAGAAGGCTGCTGGGATTTGCAGCTGGCTCAAGTCAGAGGAATTACCTTGTTTGGTGTAACTTTGTGAGCTTGTGTGTGTTTGTTTCCCTGGGGGCAGGAGCTAGAACCTGTTGTGATGCGATAGCCCTTTGCTTCCTGGAAGCACCAGATCACCCACCCAATGACCAATTGATTCAACACACCAGAGCAGCCGAGCCAGCTACTTCCTAAAATCTCCTGGGTCAGCCAATGAGTGGAGTGATAAAAACTTCCATTATAGTCCCTAGGGACTCAGCTTTAATACAATTTCAGCAGAAGGGCAGTGGAGTAGCCAGAGAGCAGAAGTGGAGACCAGAGGGAGATGAGGACAGGATTAGCGGATTCCCTGGGTCTTGTGAGGTTTCCCAGCATTTGGGCAGCCCAGGGTCACCTGCAATTGGCAAATTCAGGCACAGTTAATGATTGACCCCACCTGTGTGGCAGCTGGAGTTTTTATTGTACTTGTAGGATGAAATAAGCCAATATGTAGGCAGAACTTGATGGCAATAGCAAGCATTCACTACAACATCTGCTGGGGGACGTACAAGTTCCTCACTTTCATCAAGTGATAGCTTCCTGGACTGCTGAATTAGGAGAGTCTAAATTTTACCCTGCCATAGCAATGAAATTCCAAGAGTCCCAGGTCTATAATTTAACAATAATCATGAAGCCAGTAAATCACAGCTTTGTTTAAGTAAGGCCTGGTTAGGTCACATCTCTTAAAGATAAATGAATAGGAAAGATGAAAGTGGATTCAGCAGAGAATGATTATCTTTGACCACATATTATCAACTAGACGGCCTTATGCCTTTAAATCTCGGTTAATTATGGTTTTCTCCAACAATATCCAATTACATGACGAATAACCTTGGCGTCTAAGGCAGGAACCTCTGATATGCGTCACTTCTTACCTCAAGAAGACTGTTTATCAGAGTTATCAGTGCTGGCTGCTGAAAAATCAGCCTGCTATTGTTACATTCTCATTCAGAGCACGCTGTCTTCCAAAACATCCGAGCAGACCTGACAGACTGACGGCTGGGAGTACTTTGACATACTCTATCAGAGGGAACTCCTGGGGGGAATAAGCCGACTGCATTCATTGCACTTCTTCCTTTATAGTGTGTGATAATGTAGCTGGGGAATGCAGGGGCAGGCTCTCCTGTGAGAGACAAAGCAGCAAATACATATAGGAAATCTTCAGTGCATATTTCTGATTTGCACTGACTTCATTCCAGGTTCTCGTTAATACCAGGAGTTGCAAAGTATAAAGACTGAAATGTCTTGCACTGGGAAAAAATGCCTTTTATATACTGGGATCAATCACTCAAATACAGTGAAACATTACGTTTCTGATTAGCCCTAGATCCCATAAGCAATAAAGACTGAAAATTGTTATTATATCAGCAGGTGTTATCATTAAAATGCTTGCTAAGAATGGATTAGAAGATAATGTGAATGAAATTTGTCCAGTAACATTTTGTACTGTGTTAGAATAGGAACACATTTTATAGAGTGGAAAAACAAGGCATGAATTTCATGACAGAAATGTTTGGGATATTCTTGAATAGAAACATTTATTTGATGTATTATTTATTTAGCAATTTAGCTATATAATGTGCAAATTATCTGTGGATTTGCATTTAATATATTTAAATCTGGTTTAAATTTTGCGTTATTGCTTTAAAAACATCTACTGCTAGAAAGAAAAATTATCTTCCCAGTCCTTTGCCAGAAAAAGAGAAGCTTTTAACTAATAGCTAATAAAACTTTTATTAATAATTAAAGACTGTTGGTGATCAGAAACATTCTACAGCTGCTATGCGTGGTTATTGCTGATGAGACCTATCTGACTGTTCCTTACTGAATGTGAGAGCATGACATAGGCCATCAAGATGTTAAGGACTAGATCCAAAAAATGTTCCTGAAATGGGATTTAGGAATTCCTGATAGGATTTTGTGTTTAAATCCAAGGGTAAGACCCTGAAAATTCCCCTTAGCTTTTATTTGACATTGAAAATGCTTCATCACTGTGCCTGGTACAAATTTCTCGTTTGCCTGCATGATTTTGACCATTTTTAACCATTACCATAACCAGTAGGTGTCTGAAAGATCTGAGTGTAAGTATGCTCAAAAGCACCTCAGATTGGGGCAAATCTCAGAAAACACTGCTGCTTTCAAGTTTGCATCCTACTTGCATCAGATATGAAGCATTCATCTACCAGAGTCCCCTTGTGTTCAGTCCAGTCTGGCTGGTGCATGCCAGGTACAAGGTGCTGCTCATCGCAGACTGCAGTGGTGACCATCACAAAATATCACCAGGAAAAAAAGATGTACCTTCTCTTCGTAAAAAGACATACCTTCTCTTTATAAAAAGATGTTACTTTTCTTTGTGTAATAATAAAACCGTGCATGGAATTTACATAGCAGTTTAGCATTTTCAAGCACAAATACAGGATGGGTGGAGAATGGATTGAGAGCAGCCCCGAGGAGAAGGACTTGAGGGGGGATGATTGTTGAGAAACTCAAAATGAGTTGGCAATGTGTGCTTGCAGCCCAGAAAGCCAATCATATCCTGGGCTGCATCAAAAGAAACATGACCAGCAGGTCAAGGGAGGTGATTCTCCCCCTCTGCTCTGCTCTTGTGAGACCGCACCTGGAGTACTGTGTTCAGCTCTGGGGCCCCCAGCACAAGAAGGACATGGACCTATTAGAGTGAGTCCAGAGGAGGGCCATGAGGATGATCCGAGGGCTGGAACACCTCTCCTATGAAGACGGGCTGAGAGAGTTGGGGTTCTTCAGCCTGGAGAAGAGAAGGCTCCGCGCAGACCTTATAGAGGCCTCCCAGTACCTAAAGANCCCCTGCTCCCTGCAGATGGCAGGGGGGTTGGAACCAGATGATCTTTAAGGTCCCTTCCAACCCAAGCCATTCTATGATTCTATGAGTTATCCATGCAAGGAGGGGGGGCAGATTCAATTTCATTGTCTGCTTGAGGCAGTGCTTCTTCCACAGCTTGTAGCTCCCAGCAGAATGCCTTACCTGCAGTGTTAGGTGAGCTGAGCAGGAACACCCTGTCTGTTCCCTGCAGATGTTGTGCCATTGTGCCAAAAGAAATTCAAGGTTTGTGGTGTATATGTGCGCAAGAGTGCAATGATGTTGTAGTGTCACAGTGATGATGTGGGAGAACAGGGATCTCTGTCTGTGCTTCACCGGCTGCTCTTGCATTTTGTTACACATCTTTATGGGGACTCCTGGTTCAGAGACCACAGTGTAGAAACGCTTCTTCAGTAGTATGTGATTTTAATTGGAACAGATTATGCTGTAATTTTTAAATTTAATTTATTTTTGTCTTTTAAAGTCAGTCTTAAATTTTTATTTATTCATTTATTTTAAATTTAAACTGGATTTACAGTAGCTCTCTGTGGTTTAACAGTTGGTCAGGTGCTTGTGAGCCAAATGAAATGCAGGAGTGAGAGTCCTCAAGTGAACAGGGACTGTTTGTCATTAGTTTCTTCATATTCTTTCCCTAATTGGCTGATAAGCTATAACCAGATGCTTTCAAAGCCCTGCTGGGAGTACAGTGACTGTTTCGATACTTAGCAACTATAGAAGACAGAACCTGCCAATTCCTTATTCCAGTGTTGCTACTTTACTTAGTGGATACATATTTGAGCTCACCCTTTGAATTGACATTTGCGCGTCTCAGACACTCTGGGACTTAGAGACAAATTGATGTGATATTTCCCCTAGGGGAAATTACAAATATCTTTCCACAAAGTCTTGCATTATACACCAGCCAACATGTTAGGGTAGCTTTATGAAGGTGGGAGAAAATGGAGAAAAAAGCTATTCTACCAAGACAGATGCACTCATTTTGATGGCCTGGCTTTGGTAAAGCTGATTAAAAACAACTTAATTTTTGTACTATAATTAAAGGTTAACTGTCAAGTGTTTGTGCAGCAGCACTCACAGGAACATGGGAGCAGGTGTTGCATTGGCCAATCTGAAAAGGGGGTAGGATGACTAAATCCCTCCTTCCTTCTTGTCCCTTGCCCAATTAAATCTGATTTAGAATGATGTGTTGCTTCACATTGCACCAAGAACTAAAGAGAATGAAAGACCAAGTTACTTATTTTACAGTTGAAGAAGTCGTTTTCTAGAGTGTCATAATAACTGCTTTCACAAAAGATGTGCCACAGCATCATCAATGAGCACAGGGAGTTAAGAGCAAAGTTTTATATCTTGTCTAGCAGCCAGCTCCTCCATCAGCAGGACACACAAGCTACACAATAGCACTGATCTAGCATTGATGTGGGCACTTTCTAAATCAACTCCATCATTCCCATTATGTCATCTGTGTCCATGTGTTAACCCAACTCCATCTTATTAATGTCATGTAAGTTATTACTGCCAAGCTGGCTCACTGCATTTGTATAAAGATCCAACTTACTAGCTCTCTGTGAATAAGCTCAAGCAAGAAACATGGTAGAAAATTGAATTTTTGGCTACAAAATGTTTTTGTCAAAAAGTTTCTGAATTCTGCAGGAATTATTTCTATTTGTTAGAGCAAGTTAGTGCTCATTTTCTCCCACAAACAAAAGTTCAGTTTCCACCCGGTAAAATTTGACTCAGAGATGCCATAGGAATTCCTCAGGTGAGCTTTAGCGTGTCTATCTCATTATCCCCTTTTCCTCTGTGACATGATTCAGCCAAGCTGTTCCTGCTGTGAGGTGTCACCAGAGGCTCCTGTCATACTCTGGAGTAACTCAGTGAGAGACACGGTGATGCAGATCCCACATAAAAGACCAAAGCGTACAGACCTTCAGTGACCACATCTGTAAAATGCCATAGCACTTTTCTGGGTGTGAAACTTGTTACTGGCCAAAGGTTTTCCACTAGAAGTTATTGCATTTAGGTCTCAAATGTTCATCTTTTGCTGAAATGCAATTACACAATCCAGTTTCAAGAAGACAATTTTGGCAACTATTTCTGAAGAAACTCGTTCTCCAGCCAGCTTAGACATGTACTCGTTATCAAAGGCAAGTGAGTTTTTGAATAGAAAAGCGGGCATAGGGGCAGGAGAAATAAACACAGGAGCTGAATCATGGGCTGTGCTTATGTGGACCTGTCCTTCTGGTGTTGCTCCTACCGAGTGAGTTAAATGTGTCCATAATAGGAGATCCTGAAGTACATCTCATTACTCTTCAGGCAGCTTCAGCAAGAATATAAAAACCAGATGGACGAAGGTGCTAGTAGCTTAGTAATTCCTACAGATGATCTTTCCATGTCAAGGAAGAAGCTTTCTGGCAGGACAGTATTAGAGGGATTTATGCTGTTCCCTCTTCAGAGCCTGTTTTGCAGAGGGAGGGCTTCAATCTGCACAGCTGCCAGCCTAAAACCTTTCTAGATTTACTACTGGAAATTCACTTAAAATTAAACATCAGCAACGCCCTCCCCAACACAGATTAAGAACAAAAAACGTCAAGTAGGAAATGTTCAGGGTAAAGAGAGAATTGTGGTGCTTCTGATTAAAACCAAAATCAAACTCTCCCCCATCCCGTCATAGGATTTCAAAAAGCTTTCCAGCGCACATCTGCCTCCAGTTTCCTCTTTGTTTATTCAGTCATCAATTATCAAGAGACTTTTTGTTTTGTCTCAATGAGCTGCACAATTTGAAGCAACTGTGGTATCTAAGATGGTTCTGCTTAAACCAAACACAGATTCCTTCATGGCATAGAGAAACTGGATTGGATTAAAATAAAAAATATCCAAAAACAACAGAATTTTCTCTCCAAAGTGTTCTGAGGGTTATTATAATGTCATTTTCCCCCGTGAAACAAATAATACACAGACTTCAAAAGCCCTGAGTGCTGTTCTCAAACAACAGAAAACAAATGAGATTAGACATCATGATTTATGATGCTCCCATTCCTTCTTTTTAAGAAAAGGGAAATATGTTAATAATTAAAGTCACATGAACTCGGATTCTTTTGGCTTCTAAAATATTGTGACATGCACTTGCCTAAAGAGCCCTTTAGGACAAATGTACAATGACAGCAATTGCACTTGCATCTTGGAAGTGATAGCTCCCTGGACATATAATAATACCTCTGATTAAGCCAGTGGATGAATGCCTGTGTTACGCTCTCTGCTGGTAGGAAGAAATTATAATGGAGCATCTGCCCGTTCATCTTCCCTTTCCAGCAGAGCTCTGTTAGTAACTGCTATTGATGCTGCATCGTGTAGCTACTAATCGAGTACTCAAATAATTTATGCTACCCCTTAGCTTACTTCTGCATCCTCCCAACTGCTTCCATAGGAGCAGTCACACAGCAATTTTCATTGAACATTAACAGAATGGCTGGGTGTATTGGCAACTCTACTTGAGGTTTCCATAGCAAAGCAAAATAATACCAGTTTGATTATGATTTTGTTTTACGGCAGACGCTGACCCAAGTCTGTAAATATAAAATTGTGGAAACCATTAGGTAAAGACATTAAGTTCCATTAGAAAATCTTTTCAGGGCAGTTAGAGCTGAGGGAGGTAAAATTTCTGTCTTTTTCTTAGACAGACAATGACCTGTCTCTTGATAAATGCCGGTTTCAATGATCAAAGAGCCACCACATTCTGGGACTTGATGAAGTACCCAGTCCTGTACCTTAACTATAAATTTGTCTTTCTATTTCTGTAAAAACCTGAAATACAGTTCATGGAGTGAAAATGCAGGAGCTTTCTTTAAAGATGATGTTAATGATTTCAAATAGTACTTAATAACAACAACAAGAGGACAAAAATACTTATATCTGTAGGACCTATCTTTACATACTGTTATCTAACTGTCTGAAAGACACTGAAAATAAATCTCTCTTCTTCCATCACTGTGGTAATATATTTCTTGTTATGATAATGTTATATGATTTTGATGTCAGTATATTACCCACTCTATTTTCAGATGGAGAAGTCAATTCTAGGCCATTAGTCCTTGCTTTCTTCTAAGAAATTTCTACTAATAAAGTGTGTGATGCAGTATTTCTGAATTCTTTTCATTAGCACTGTCTGTTAGATATAAAAAAAAAAATGCTACAATATTAATTTACATCTTGTATATACATGAATAAAACGTAAGGGTTTCATTATTTCATGTCAATAAACAAAGGCCTGGAATATTTTTAATTCATCTAAATTAAGTGTTAAATTAAATTTGTTCTGTATTCATCTATAAACTTGCTGAGAAATCCTGACCTAGAGTTAAAAGACATTTTACCTTAAGTTTCAATAAGGATAGTATTTCACATTGTATTAAATCACATTTGCCATTCCCCATAAACTTGTTCTCATTTCAGAGTAAAAGAAACACCTGATTAGGTTTTAGGTTGCATGCACAAATTGATGGCATGCATACCGGAAGCAGGCAAGCAATATCCAGGAAAACACATGCTTACAACTTGTTTAAATTACAATTTATCTATATTCTTTGCGTCCTCAGTTAAACCTTAACAGAATGGGCTGAATAGTCCTGAAGGCACTGTGTGGGTACAGAAATCTGCGTATTAGAGCAGTCGATGGGTTGAAGTCATAACTGGTGTTGATTCTGGCAATGTTCACAGAAGCAAGCAGCACAACACAAGAACAGACTCATAGAGTCGATCAGCTGGTACTAAGGACCCAATGTCTGCACTGTATATGCTTTGGAGGATTTAGTTTGGACTATTTCTAACATACTCCCATGGACTAAATGTCTACTAGCAGCTAGAATGCACTAGATGCACTCCTAGAGCATGTGGCTTGCTTTATTTCAAGTGAAAGGAATCCAGTTTTTGTGTTCAGAGGCTGCTCCATGATGCAAACCAAAGGCTGCAGTAAACTGCGGTACCATCTAAAACATTAATGCTGCCTAAAATGAAAGGCTAGGGAGTACCATCCTTAAAAATGTTACCATGGGATAATATTTGCATTTAAAACTGTATGAAAATCAAAACCGTGTTTTACATATTATTGGCTGAATTTAGTCTTCACATCCACGCGTTTTATGACACTGTTGAATTTTCTACTCACAAGACAGTGTGACCATCAGGCCAATCTGTACCCCTTAGGCATCTGAAGACTGAAAAGTCTTTTATCATGCTTTCAATTTACTTTATTCAACTAAAATTCAGGAGCCATTCAGACATCAGGGGACATCCTACAGCTATGTCACAGAAGAGAGGGAGAAATTAAGACTTCAGAAAAGCAATGAGAAAAAATGAATTCAATTAATAAATGCAATTTGCTATCTACATTACTACAGATATGCTGAAAACTTAGAAACTTCCTTAGCAGTTAATAGGGAGAAACAGGCACTCTTTCAGGAGGATTCCCTGAACCAGTTTTAGACATCTACTTTGCAATGAACCAAGTGTTAAAGAAGTACCTCTTTCTCTTTCTTTTTGACTACAGAAGGGAAGATTAGATGATGGCTGTAGAATTTTTAAAAATTTTGTTTTACAGATTTGTCAGATGACAACTATTCCAACTATCTTCAGCATTATTTAATCTAGTGTAGTAAGAGGAATGTCCTATAAGGGAAATACAGTAGTACAGTAGTACTTTCTGAACTCTTCTGTAAGAAATACAGTAATCTCTTGACATGGACATTTGAGATTCAGAAATTCCATTTCTTGTTGCTAAATCAAGTTCTCATAATATTCCGAGTCACACTCCATGATTTCATGAGCCCAGAGCCTTAAGTATTTGGATCAGATCAGGGCTTGAGCAAGCACAGTGCTAGACACTGTGACCGATCCTGGCACTGGAACATTTTTCAGCCTATGCATATTTTGGCTTCAGTAAGAATATGTAAATACATGCTTAAGTAGTTTGATGATCAAGGGATGATCTAAGAGATCAACTTAATGCTTTGAAGAATAGGATGTATAGGAAATAAACAGATATAGATTAGAAATTATAATTTTATAAAACGGAAAAAGGAAGCCGAAGTCATCGAGGAAAGTTAGCTACCTAGCTAGAAAGGCCAAAGAACATCAGGTATTTGATTTTGTAGTTTTTTCTTTGTTATATTAAAGGTGAAAAAAATCCTACAAATAATATACTCCCAGTTCTCAGCAAGAATGGTAAAATTATTAACAACAATTCAGAAAGCATATTTGTTTATCTCCAAAATACAATGAGATATCTTTTACAATATAGAACAGAGAATATAGGAAAATGTATTCTCAAGCTGAGAAGCTTGCAAACATTTAAAGCCAGGAACTGATAGCTTGCAAGAACAGGAACTCCATGGCTTTCTCAGACATAAATCACTCTTACTAAGGGTAGCTACCTTGTAATCTGAAGGAAATTGCAGAGACTGTGAAATTACAAGGTATCACCAGGAAATAATGAAAGAAACAAAGATTAATGAAAGAACAAAGCTAGAGATGAGCTCAAACCACAAAATATGAATCTGAACAATTTAAATCAAAGTTTGGAAATTCTATATCTGAACATATTATTATACCTATGCTATCATAAAGGCATGGCTGGTTGCAAAACTGTGGGTAAGTGTTTTCCTTTCCAGTTCGGTCCCATTAACATCTCTTAATTGTTCTTTGCCCCCCTTCCCATTTTGTTGGAGAGACTTATTACAGCAAGATTAGTCACAGCACTTTTCTGTACAGCACGTACTTTGGGTGAACACATCCCACTCATAACAGTTTGGACAAAGAAGATGGGAAATTATGTGAATGCAGTCCATGTTTAGGCACGAGGTTAGGCACGAGGAAAAATCAAACTGTGAGGCAGCAGACTGAAGAGGCACTTGAAATCTTTTTTCCAACAGGGGATCAGCAATAACTCATGTGTCAAATACCATGAAATAAGATATGAGATCATCTTCAGTAAATCAGTCAAGCAACTGTTTCTCCACTTTATCTAAGAAGTGCCTAATTTAAAAAAAAAAAAAAAAAAAAGGGTGGGTCTGGGAAACAAAACTTGGAATTTTCCTTGTGTTACATATATGTGCTCCTCCAGGTGTAGTGCAAGTCATAGGCCTCTTTGCTGTCCTCCTGGAGCTATACCCATCATTTTTCCCTGGGCAGGGTCAATAGGCGGAACAGACAGTGCCTAACCCTAGCCTGTGTTGCCTTTATCGTGGTGGGTAAGATAAAAAGTGGGTGCTGTGGGTTTTAGTCACCTAAAGGTGATGAAGGCCCAGAATTCAAAGCTTATGCTTTCACTGCATTATTACATAAACGGGAAGCAGTACACAATCCTTCTGTCTGCAGCATGCTTTGGATGAAGAGGGAGGTACATCTTGGCTTTATACTGCATTAAATTTGCTAGTATTTGCAGACATGCTTAGAGTGCAACTGCTGGACAAGATTTACAAACCTATGTTTTTACCAATGTGATATGTGGTCAGATTCTCAGCCAAGTGATTCTCAGCCTTTTTAACAGAAAGAGAAGAAGAGAAGTGTAAGAGTCAGAGATTTGGTGTGTTTTTACNAGTATCTCATAGTATCTCAGCTGAATCCTCTGGTCCCAATGAATGGCTTCTTCAGATGGGAGCAGCACAACAGCTCTCCCTTCTAGAGAAGGCCATAATGATATGTTTGCATCATACAGTCTGTGTGAAATCCTAATGCACAGCTTCCTCACTACTGCGTTCCTTCCAGGTCCTCTGAAAACTCCATTTCTCTCCTGTACCAAGCTCAGACATAGGATAAAACTGTATATGGCTCAAGTTAGCATTTAAGTAATAGGAAAAAAAAATACATTTAGAAAATTGTTTTATATGCCTACACAAAATGACAATGTCAGTTTTTGTCTCCTTCAGTACCCTTGTGAAAAGTGCAATACTGTCAAGACAAGTGGTTTCAGTCTGACCTGATTTACAGGACAGAACAAGATAAACGGGTGATCACTGTCACTCAGCTACCGGGCTATATAATCACCTAAAATAGTAATTAAATCAAAATAACTGCAATAAGAAGGTGGTATTAGAAAACTTTTAAAAAATATACTAACTACATCACAAATGTCAATTTATTTTATCTGTATATTTTTTTTATATATATATTTTTAACCAACTTAATCAAATTATCATGAAACTAGAAGATGGGTTTGATATTTACGTTCTTTGTGGTTTGGGGCATAAAACTCATGATAAATAAACACAAAGAGTTCCTACCGGTTTAGCATGAAACCATAACACAGTGATGAAGTGGCACAACGACTGCGTGTGTACACTGTCAGCTCCTTGACAAAGGAGTCTCTGTTGTGGCCTCATGCCCACCAGTTTGCCACTTTCTGTTTCCAAGCTACATTCAAATGTAGGCAGCCTGGCATCTCGACTGGGGGCTTCCAGACAAAGCATGGGCCGATGCACGCAGCCTTTAGCCTCCTCTGTACCACTACGGTGAACAAATAATAAGAGCCCTTGAAGAAAACAGGTGAGATTCAGAAAGTACTGCATTTCGGGAAGAGACAGTCAACCAAGGGAGGAGGCCTTATGTGAAGTGACATTGAAGAGCAGTCAGCCTCTATTTTGATGGTAGTAAGGTCACAGAGGCACCACTTTTTGAATGTGTTTACAATATAATTGCTAGATCACGAGTTAAGTCTTATTTTTAAAGTGTGTTAACACACTGCAATGATATTTGAAATCTCTACCTTTTGTCAACTCGATTGAGGAAGAACTACAGTTCCAGAGATCTTACCTACATCATACTGTTCTAATCCTAATAAATTGCTGGTAGAGAGACTTTCATTAGCAGTTACAGTATAAAATACAAGTGAAAAGCTCTTAGCATGGGCTTTTATGTTTACATCTGAATTTATCTACATTAACAAGATTAACAAGATATCAAAAGGAGACATAGTGTTTATCTTTCTGTATGCACTCACACCATTGCTTTACAGTGGAAAAAAATTGCTTCCATTCATCCTGTGTTGCAAGCTGCTCATGGAATAGAAACCTATCTTTTTGTAGCAGACATCCTAAGCCTCCCTTCTCCCACCACTGTAAAGTTCTGAGTAATCCTGATGGGCAGCTTAGCAACAAATATAGACTTCTTGCTAGTCAGTGAAGATTTTAGGCCTTTTTCCCATAACATATTGCAATTTTACAAAGATTAATTCATGTGCTTATTCTCATGTCCTTTGCATAGATAGCATACTTACTCTGCATAAGGTCAAGTGCACATGTAAGTCTTTGAATGACTGGGATATAAATAGTTGGTATATTTGGCTATTTAGAACACCATTGGTCATGAATGCCTATCAGTTTCAGCAGAAGTTTGTGTGTACAAGATATATAGGGTCACATTTCACATTATGTCAGTGAGGACTGCAAAAAGCTTTAAAAGCTGTAGACTTTGACCATTGCAGAACCATTTGATCAGCTGCCTCATTTCTTTTTTTGCCTCCATTTCAGAGTGAATTGACACATTAACTGTTCTTTAATATCTATTTTTTCCACTCAGTTATATGGTTATTTACGTGATTAGTTTTCTCAAAACAAATTTAATTAGATTTTTTTCAGCAAAGGTGAGTTTGGTGGTTACGTAAGCCAGAGGCCAGCCAGCCAGGGCCTTGCCAGTACCCCTCAGTCCTGGCTTTCAACACAGTTGTTATTCCAGTAATGTCTCTTAAGCTGCAGCTGCCAACTCTATTCAAATGTGTGGTGGTTTTCTGCTGTGGGCAAAGCGCCAGCACCACTGAAGCTGGATCCATGAAACTCATTTCATGGCCAAATGCCAATTTCTTTAACCATAAGTCTCCTTAGGTACTTAATGGTAGAAGTACACTGAAAAGCAGTTTTTTTGTGTGTGTGGGGGGTGGGGGGGGGCAGGGAGCGAGTTAGGTACCTATCTGTGTTGGAATACAAAAAAAAGTTTGTGGCCACAAAGCAACAAAGTTATGTTTTAGTAGTCTGGGAGGAAAAGGTATTACCCNATGAATTTTAAATGGCTATTTGTGAGGAAACTACTTTTATTCCAAACAAGGATTCATCTGTCTAATTCTGCAAGGATTAAGGCTACACCAAAAGGGAAACAAAACTCACCCACATTATTCCTGTCTGTATGGAATTTACGATAATGAAAAGAAAGCAATTGCCGTGGGGTGTCTGGTAGGCTTATGTTTTCATCTTAATAACTAGCTCCTTAAGGAGGGCAATTCACCTTTCCCCTGGAAAACTTGCTGCAGACAGCAGAGTTGACTAGCAAGAGACATGACCTCTTCAAAATCTACCCAGTGTTTCAGTAAGTAATAAAGACCAAATCTGGTGGTGGGAGACTGTTCACTATTGTAACATACTCATTATGCTTTTATACTCCATCCCCCTTTCTCCACTGTCATGGGAGTCTACCTCTGTAGACTATGAATCCATAGGTTAGAAGGCCAGGCAATTTAAAAATAATGCTTATCTCTTAGATGTCTAATTCCCCTTTTAAGACAATCTTTCCCAATAATCATTTCTGGGGTACGTTTCTTGTCCTAAGTTCTCACACCACACTAAAAGAGGTACAGCATTAGAGCAATAAGAGATAGAGTACAACAGGACTAAGAGCAAAACGCAAAATTACCACAGATGCTGTAAGACAAGTTTCACTTAGACACCGCAATGTAAGTTTCACCATTCTAAAATATTTCAGAATGAGCATTTTCCTTCGGTACCAATCCTAGAGACTGATATAGGAATGTTATCCCTTCCAGAACAAATTCATAAAACTTAGTGCTCTGCCAAGTAGAGGTTACTGAGTTAGCTTTGGTTGAGCTAGTTACGACGTAAGAACTGGTTAAGTTGCCTTAACTTTGGATTCTTCCAAGCTGGTATGCAATTCTTCTCAGCGGAGTTAATTAGCTTGGGCATCCAACCAGCAATTTTCACAGCAAACTAACCCAATTATCTCCACATGGTACTACATAGGGTCTTATCTGAGCCCAGAATATGTTTGTCCACATATGGGAAAAATTAACTGCAGGTTGTGCCATTGAAAATAGCAGTGGGCCCTCCAGGGAGAGGGATAGTTCCCTTCTGCCCTTCACAGTATGAATATCTGAACTAACAACCACGTAGAGAATATCCTGCTATTCTCTCTCTCTCTCTCTCTCTCTCTCTCTTTTGTCAACTACCATTTTTAAAAAAATCAAAATCGTTACAAGTAGAGGGCATGAGGAGACCAGGGCTCTAACTTCCAGAATGCAATATAAAGCAAAAGATTTTTGATATCCATTTCAGCATTATCTATCAATTTTGTCATGGTTGAGCAACCTCACTAACTTGAAAACTGCTCCAATTTAAGCAGAACGGTGCAGATTTTCTACCTTACTTTGGAAATGCTGATGAGCTACTGTTGGCTGTGGAGAGACTGAGAGCTTTGAGGGAAACTTCTGACAGCACAATTATACTGACTGCACGGTATTCTTATGAACTGCATTCATAAGCTATAGTACCTCAGCTTTTCATTGTGCTTATGAATTTATCCTTGCTGTTTCTAAGAAGTGAGGAAGCACTTCTCTTTCATTTTTTCAAAGGACAATGGAAATAGAGTGAAATTTAAAGACCTAGCCAATGCCACAATTAAGAAATCTATGATAGATTTAGGATCTGAACATTGGTCTTCAAAAGGCTAAGGTGGCCCACTGAGCAACTTTCTTCTGCAACAGTTAAAAAAGTTGTATCGCTTTAACTAGTCCCTTCCAACCTCAACCATTTTGTGATTCTGTGATTCTGTGAACTAGTACAACAAACAGAAGTGTAAAGAAACAAGTACAATATAAACTCCAAGAGGGAATACATCATATTCTGCAAACACTTGAGGACATGTAATTACACTGATAACAAACATATCCTGGGCGGAACATGTAGTCATCATCTATTATATCCTCAGGAAGGAGGAATTAAAGTAACCATTTAATTTATTTGTTCAAGTCACTTTTCACACTTGAATTATAAATATCCATCACTCCAATGCTAAAAGACAAGACATTAAACCAATTCTTTTGCTCTTAACCTCGGGTGAAATATCAATTCACTCCATTGAAAAATTACCTACTTTCAACTGTGGCCATTGTAAGCATTTAGGCAATTCTTTATCTATTATTTCCTGTTTTCTAGTGAGAAGGTAGGAATAGAATAAGAATTTCACTGCAACTGCCTCTTCTTCAGCCTTTATGGAAAAAGAAACTCACTCACATAATCCATGTCAATCCTTAATCTCAAGGAATTTGGAACCATAGTAGCAAGCCCAGTGTTATTCCGAAAATCTTTAAATTTGAAGCAAATTCAGAAACAGTAGTATAACCCAGATACAGAACTTTTCTGACAGAAACATCGTTATCATTCTACAGTACTGCTTGATAATATACAGTTGCAAGTATGGACTGGTCTTGTGTTAAATATTCCTGAATAAATATAGGCAGCGCTCTAGACTCCTGTCTTTCTTACAAAATAGTTATCCTCTTGCAGTTGCTGGGACATGCCCTTTTAGATTTCTTTCAGTGCTGTGTCACTGTTGCAGTAAATGACAGTATGACTGTTTCAGCACATTTCAAAGACCATGCAGTCAACAAAGATGTCCCTCTCTGAAGGCATGTTGTACTTTGTTCACTAGTTATACCCAAAGATGTTATCATGTCAGCTTTGCATTGATCAGTGACAAACTTTTTCTTTCATTCTCTTGGAAATTCAATTCCTCTGTAAAATCTGAAATTGGATACTACATGATGTACTCAACACAAAGTCTTATGTCTTTTAGGTTTTCTGGCTCCTGCTCTTCCTCAGAGAGCTCAGGAGACGTATAAGCATGGGAGCCCTCTGGCTTTGTGACACTACCAGAACCACACGCATTTCTCTGACAAATCAAGACAGTGGGGTTAGTTTCCAGCAGCTGCCCTCAGAGCAAACATGTAATGCTAGTTTTTCCTTCCCATACCTCTTACAGGGCCAGTTGTGGGGTATCACCTTGCACTTAGAATAACCTCAACTCTGTACATGATTTGGGATACCTTGGGATGAAATATAATATCCTGTATTATATAGGATACTAAGGTCCTTAATTTGTTAGAGACACTGATGCATAAAATTAGCAGGAGAAATACTTTAAAATACAAGAGATACCACCTCTAAGAAAGTCCTTGAGCTAATCACTCCTTTGACATAACCCCTTAGAGTCATTTTTACATTCTTAACAGTTTCATTATAGAGTACAGTATATGTTCGCATTCTTGCACATGCATGTACTAGATGACATAGATAAGAATATTTATAATGGAGACAAGATCACGTTCCGTTCACTGCTCCTAAGGAATCATTTGCAGTAAGGATGATGCCAAACTCTTAATTTCGGACTGAGTTGTTATAAAAATGCTAAACCAAATGCCAAACCAACTCATGCAGAAGACTTTCATCTTTAGGTATGTTTTTGTTGTTGTTGTTCTCAATCTCCTTTTTTTTTTTTTCTTCATTTTTTCCCTTCTAATGGTTAATAACTTTTGCATGGATATAACTTCCTGAGAACTACAGTCTTATGCACTCAACAGTATTTAAGCTGTAGATTATAATTGGCACGATAAAGGTTCACAAGTGTATCTTTTCTGTCAGCTTGTGCCATTAAGAACCTCTAACCATGGATCATTGATGTAACAGATCATTATGGTCCATTGTGTCAGTTCATCTGTTGGGATCTGTGCACTATAAGCACAACAGATTTCCTCTGCAGCAATTATGGTCTATTGTGACAATAGAATTTAATGAATATAAACAACAAACCACATAATCTGTTATTACAGAACACAGCTATGCACCCAGATGGGAATTATGTTCCTAGACATTGCCAGTGCAGTTTTTATAATTGTGACTATTTCAGTCATTGTGTTTTAGATGCAATGCTCTAATTTACCATGTATATTTATCTCAGCCCTGGCAGGTGAAAGGTATTCAGGATTTAAAGCCTAATCCTGCAAATGTTCCATCATTTTGTTTCTTTTTGAGTAAAAATCATCTTTTAGGTTTTTAGACACTTACTGCTGTGATACTAATGGTGCTATTAAAGTTTCAGTGCTAGCACTGCAGATAAAACAAGCAAATACAATAAAATTGGTCACAGAAATTAATGAAGCATAGCAGAACATTCCCGTATTGTTTCTAAAGAATAGACACTTCTGCTCAATATTTATTTTTACAAATGATGGGCAAAGTGCTATACCAGAGCAAATCTGTAAAATCATGATGATGAGAATCTTGCTGATTGATGCAGCTGAAGGCCTGAACTAAAGGCTTTTGATATGTATTTGCGAAATTAATACTCTTTTTCAAAGCACATAAATGTTCCCTTATATTAAAACTGTGCAGTCTACAAAAGTTCACATTTTCCCCAGGGTGATTTCAAAAATCTGGCTCAATTACAGAGATTTTCAGCTTTTAAATATGAGTTCTGGGCTTGAGTACATCGGAGGTCACAAATATAGTGTGGTACAACTGTATTTTCATCTATGTAGATAAGCAGTACTAGAATATATATACTTTAAGTAATAGAAAATTGTCTGCAAAGAATAAATTAATGAAGACTACGTGTGGATGAGCTATATAAATGCCGTCGTGAACTGCCACAGCCCTTATCATGTACTTTTGAGAAAAAATCCCCAATTAAACATATTTCCACACATCTCTTATTATCAAAAGGGGAAAAGACTCTTACCTAGCATGCGAACACATTTGGCATTCTGCTCAGGACTATCAAATGAGATTTCTCCGCACCTCTGGAAAAAAAAAAGATTTAGTTAATATATATTTATATTTAGTTAAATCCTCTGTGATAGTATCCCTGTCCTTGTCCTCTGATACATCTGTTTTTGTTTGGCACTAGAAACGCACAGAGACATGTTGATAAAATGGCAAAATCAGAAGAATTTCAAGTAGCCAAAGTCTGAGGAAAAATGGACACTGTTAATAGATGAGGATGGGTCAACTCTGTGTTCCAGGGCATTCACCAAGTATTTAACAGGTAAGACCTCTTACCATATCTAAGGCTTAAACAACTGCCTCATCCGCATTACTAATTGTTAACATCGGACCCAAGTATACAGGAGACTTCATTTACCACTGGTTTGTGTTGCGGCCCTCCCCAGTACACTGATTTAGTTGTCACATGGTTGCACCCTAACCGTGAGCTGTGAAATGATCCAGCTGAAAACAAAACAAAACAAAAATGTATCTTTTATTTTGGCCAGCTTTAAAAATGCAGTCATTTCCCAGCTATGATTCAGAGCATCATTTTGCAAAGAACTAAAATGATAGAGGAGTGTGTGGGGTGGCAATCTGTGGCATGGGTAAGCAATGAGAACAAGCAGATCAGGACAGTGAATCACCTGTACATCAGATCTGCCACTGACAGGGGCAGGAGCATCAAGCCACGGCCTGTAAGCATATAAAGAGTTAAGTTTAAGATTCTGTTCCACATTGCTGTTTTGCCTATGGTTGATCCAATTTGTGTTCCAGCGTCCATTGCTTAACCCCTCCTGTCAGAGACCATCTATTCAGCCAAGCTGATTCAACAAGCTCTATTTCTGTAAAACAAATTTATTTACTTATTCTTAAAACACAACTCCTAAAATTAAGGAAAACTGTCATTTCGCAGAATTTGAACTCTCTGTAACAACTATAAGTAAAACTGATTTTTCTAAAGTGCAAACAATTTATGGTTCTGTGCTAATGTGTTTTGTTAATAAAAAGTACTATTCACATGTACAGATATATTATCAGGGCTGATATTCTGTCCCAATACAAATCCAATGAAGCAACGTCATTAGACTTAGGATCAGAATACAAAATGTTTAGTTGTTTTCAAAGATGAGGCATCATTTTTGAGTCCTTTATGCAGACAGATATGTCAGTTTAGCTGCCAGCAGGAACAGAATTGGTGTGGCTCATGGGTCTGATCCAGCTCTGATTAAAGTCAGTATACAGATCCCACTCCATTCAGGAGTGGTTGTTTCAGGCAGTACAAAAAAAGATTCATTTTTTTTATCACTACACTCAAAGCTTGATAGGCTTAAGGATAGCCTCATATTTTATAGGTAAGAGTGGTCCATACTTGCTTATCTACATATTTACACTTTTAGTATCTATGACCAAATGGGAATAAAAACACAGTGAGGCAAGTTTGGGAAAATCACTGAGAACTATCCATTTCCCTTCCTCTTTCTTTCTGTCTCTTAATTCTTATGCAGTTTCTCTTTTTCTGCACCTATGCCTTTCTCTTTTATGTAAGACAAAATTGTTACATCTGTCCTTCTCTCTTTTTTTTTTTTTGTTGGTTAAAAAAGTGACATTTACAGCAAATATTAAAAGCTACAAAGAATTAGGTAAGTAAAACCCTCCAGAGATTCAAGGAAGATGAAGCACAGCAACAGTTTCATATATGAATAACATATTTGGAACACACTATTTTTAAAATTGCCTTCACCTCCCTCATACTGAAATAAATACAAACAAACAAAAGCCCATCTCCTACGCACAGTCTCTTCGTATATCAGTAAATCTAAAAAGAGCAAGCAGACATCTGTATTAACCTTCCCAGGTGGGAGCACATACTACTGAAAGATCGCAAAAGAGAAACAGCATCCAGCGTTTCACAGTTAATTTTACAAATGCTCTTATACAAGCTTCCTCTCAGGAGACAAAGAAATTTGCTTTTTATTCTTCAAGGAAGAGTGTTAAGATATGGGCTTTTTTTTCACAGAAATCTCCCAGTAAAAAAAAATTTCCAGAAATCTGACCATCAGTATGTTTAGAAAAACACAGATTTAAAAAAGCTCTTCAAAACTCACTGGCCCTCTCAGCCCTGAATATAAGTTGCTTCTTGAAAACTCGTGGTTATTTTTGATTTAGTCCCTCAGATGTATTGTATGTTCCAGACATATTTACACAAACATCACATTTCAGGCTGGCAAACGGTGTCTTACAATATCTAACAATACGTATCAGTCTTAGTATTAGGAAAATGGGAAAAAAGCTAATGTTCCAGAGTCCACTAACATCCCACAGGATCCATTATGATGATGGATGAACATTGCAAACTTTGCAAGTAAGATTCAGATAAGTATATACAAGTTCATAGGCTTATCCAAATTCCCTTAACCCCCGCAATTCACAGAATGGGCTGAAAATCATGCTAGAACAGCCACACTAAGAGATTTTTCACTACTTTCACTGCAGCTGGAAATATCATGAGAAAAAACTTCTGCAGCGATTTTATTTCTGATGCCAGTGAAAGCTCATAGATGCACATAAATGGGATGAAAAATCAGCTGTTACTAAACTGCTCAGAGCATCTGAAAAAGATTTGTTTGGATCCTGGATGTGTAAAGTGGCACAGAATTGCAGTAGGGGCTCACTTTTGCTTATCTGAAAAATAGAATTTTTTGGGCATTTTTGCTGTTAGCAAATGTTTTCCATGAACAAGAGGTAAGGAATGACTTCAGGATTTAATTTTCAGGATTAGACTGAGACTGTGTCACCACTGCTATAAATTCCTGCCAGGGTTGGATAAGCTTCTCCCTGGCCCAGCTCACTTCCCTTTCTGGGTTGGGTTTGTTCCACCTGCTGGTATGCTGGGGATGGTACTGAGAGATGAGGCCAAGAGTCTCTCCACTCCCTAGCTATTTCCAAACTGGGACCAAAGCAGCTGCTCATTCTCTTCTGTAAGTTTCTAAGTTGTCTACAGAGTCAGTAGTGGATCCACCAGAGAACAGGAGTAGGAATTTGACATTAGATGCTGGTTATTCTACTTTTTAATTTCAACCAGTCAGAAAGTAAAGGAAGAATAACTCTGGACATATCTGCTGTACATAGCAGACCTATTGCACATATGTAGATCACCATATATATCTGTTAGGGGAAGCTGAGAGAGAAATATGACATCCCTTCTGAAGACTGGCTAAACAGCTCCTAGAACAACTTCTGCAATCCTGTGATTCTGTGAAGCTGCTGCTTGTAAGGCAGCAGTTTTGATGTTCATATGAATCATATCTGGAAGAAGGTATCAGTTTTCCTCACCCGATTTGGAGAAGTAAGAATATGAATGGAGAGCTGTAAACACTGAATATATTATCCAGTTAGGAAGAGAGATAAACTTGAACAGAAGAGCAACCTCTGAACTTCATTTCTTGAAATCTGTGATGGGGATGGATTCATAGTCCTGACCTTGAACCTCATTCAAGTTGCAAGATTTAACTCTCTAAAATATGATAAATCATATTCTTGGATCTAAATGATCACAGAGTTTGGGAAATTTTAAATCTCAGTTTGGGCTTCATGGTTAGGACTGTTACAGCACTGATGGGACTGGCCCTGTTATATGTAGCCCTGGATGTTGGACAGCTGAGTTTACAGGGTTATTCCTGTTGTAAATAATACCACCAGTTTTCACTTCCCCTGAAGTGTAATGATATATATTCTTGTGAGAGAGGATTTGTTGCTGAAAATCAAAACACTGATGTGTTTGGAAGTGGTCAAACTTAACAAAGAAATGGGTAAATACAAGTAAAATTAACCACTCCAAATCTTCACTATAATTTCATACCTCTCAAATCACTGAATTTTGGACTAGACTGTGGGTTGGTTTCTTTCCCCTTTCATTTAATAGTATTTTCAGTAATATGAATGTATTTCCACACAGGATTCCAGCCTCCAATTCATTATACATGTGAGAAAGTATTTATGTTTAGATAAGAAAATAAATTAATAAATTTTCTACTCTCAACTCTCTTTCCCGAGATCAGACACATACCATGATGTTGAGTCTGTTACATAAGCTGAAAAGTGGTAAACTGGAATGGTAAAAAGAGCAGCTTGGAGCTGCTAAAAATGGAGCTTAAAAAAAAAAAAAAGAGAGAAAAATGAAATAGTTGCAGTCAGAGAACAGGGATGAAAGGACATGATATTCAGAAAAAACATTAAATGAACTCAGATCCTTTGATGAGATAAATAAATTGGAAGGCTTGAAGCCAGCCTGCCTGGCTATGATGGTCCAGTACCACCTGTCGGAGAAGGGAAATACCATATTACACAGGCACAATCCTCTGTATTGAAAGACTGCTAGAGGAGGCAGCTCTCAGGCAAGATGACCTCTTTGCAGGGTATTATGTGCAGTACAAAGGAACACAGGAAGTCTTCTACAGGAGCCCTATGCCAAAAGAGTGTAAGCAAAACTGCAGAAAAGTAGGAAACAACTGGCAGAAAAAAACATTCATGCCGAGAGCAGATGGAAAATCTACCCTAGTCAGTTGTACTAATGTAGCAATGTATCTCATGTTACTTCTCCAGTATTACGTGATCATTCATAGGTTGGGTTTCCATTTCCAGCATGGCTGGGGTCACACCACCTGCATTTGAGTACAATATGTACTCAATACATATATATGGTAGCAATATGAGTATATATACCCAGACAGAATATGCCCTTAGTTTTTTATGTTGTGAAGAAAACTTTATCTAGCAAAAACATGTTTTTGAAGTCATTATATTCAACTGCTATCTGTATGGTAAATTAATGCATTACACATTCTAAGAGAGATGCAAATCAAGAAACTGAAATAAATAAATAGGCCCTCCAATGACAAAATTCACCAAGTAAAGATCTGAAATGTTTGTCATTAGAATTGCAATAAGTGGCATGTTAATTTTCTACTTATTACATGCATATAATTAACATTTAACTATTTTAGTAATTTTAGAGTGTATAGTGTTTTAAAAATGTAATAAGTTTTTTTTTTTTTTTTTGCATGAAATTTGAATGTGAACAAGTTTGACCTTTTTAAGCTACAGACAACCAAGTTTTGGAAAGCCATCTTAGTTAGTTAAAAGGTTATTTGAGTAGGAATAATGTTTATAGGCTTCTTCACTCTGTTCTGTTCTTCATGTCCTGAATATGGTGTTCAACATATGTGTCTCTTCCCACACTGCAATAGTAAAATGAGGTACTTAATATACATCATCAGCCAAACATGACAGTAATCAGTGGATAATCTTTTTGCAAGAAGTGACAGGGATTACTGTATCTCCAAATAGAGGAGATGTGTTAATTAGACATTGATTTTAAGTCCAACATTTTTCAAGAGTCCCTTTGATTTCTTTTTTAAAAGTAACTTTAAGTTACTATGGTTTGCTCTCACTAATAGTAGAAGGAATTGTATTCTACATAACAACATTGTTTGGAAAAGAGCTTTTTCTTTCTTTTCAGAGTACCTCATACAATTTATCATTCCTTTAGAAATCAGAATTAAAAGATATACTCATAAACACAACTGATTAAAAAAATTTAATGCAGAGCAAGAAACTTCTGTGCTTCTATGAAAAACTGGAAGATCTCAGAGGATAAAATAGTGCTACTTTTATTCATATTTCTGTTTTCCTATTGCATTCCTTTCCCCATCATCTTTAAAAAGTACTTGAATAAAGTCCTCTGGTATGTAAAAAGCACCATTCTAATTATCTAATGATTTATAGATATAAAGTCTGTTGGTGTGGAAAGCAACAGTACTTCAAAAGTTTTAGCAATCTTTTATAAAAAAAAAAAGGTTGCTGAAAATTAAGGGCAATATTTCATTAGGAGTCAGGCCTCATGCCTTTCAGCTTCAGGCTGCCCAGGAGGAGATTTAAGGTGGATTCGTCCTGAGTGCTGATGCAATATCAGAATGTAGGAACTGTCGGAGTTCCAATGCCTTGTTAAACTAGTGATATTTGCAGTTCAGTATCCCCTCTCTGAGAGGAGCAAAAGAAAGTACAGGACCTACCAGAGCAGGCAGACATGCGTAAACTGTCCTGCCTGCAGCCTTTCCACAGTCACCTCCCCACAGATGAAAGCCTTGTGATAATCTCTGGTAGATGTTAAACCAATGTTTAAGTACAACAAGGAAATTCCTTACCAATACTCTGTATATTTTTGAGATGTACTTACATGTCAAATACTTCTGAATTTTGCTGAATCCTTAGCAATTACCTTTGTTGGCCTTAGCCAAGGCAATGAAGTCATTGTTTTTACTTGTTTAGAGACAACAGCTACTTTTCTGTACACACCTTATTTTAAATTTAACAGGCCCACTTTCTGTCTGTTTTCTCTGGAGTGAATGATTGTGAAAAGCTCACCCTGTTCGTATGACCTTGAACTTCCATGTATGAGTTCTTCAAGAACTTTAGTTAGCCTCTCTTACATGAAAATATGTGTATAATGAATACAACTTGAGAATTGCATATATAAACATTCCCACTGGCCGTGAATAACACTAGAATATTTTAGCCAATGAATTGCCCAAGATTGATAAAAAAACTGTAGTTGTTTACATATTACCTCCTTGGGGCTTGTTAACAGTTCTCATAATGATTATAGAACACATCTTATATTTACCTGAAAATGTAGAACTGCATTTAGCAAGCTAAGTGTTGCACTAAATTGGGCTGCAGAAAGAACATATCCTGAGCTGGTATATGCTGTGTTCATGCCCACCCGTTTGTAATTGTGGTGTAATCACAGCATACTGCCAATTGTCTTTCAAATACTATTAGCAGCTGGAATACTACATTTGCTGCTGTACAGATTGCTACTGTTATTATACTGCAGATATACCATATTTCAAGGATAAGGTTCCAACTTCCCTATTTTGTATCAGAATTGAGGCATACTTACACTGGAAATTCAGGATCTTTTAACATCTGGATGAATTTCTGTAGAGTAAAATGACTATGCCTGGGCAAATTTGTTTTGAGAGTTCTTCCCTTTCCAAGTTTTCCCAGTGAAAGAGAAGGGTTCACTTACTTCCCTCCAGGAAGTTAAACACATTGCTTAAATAACCTTTCAACACTGTCAGTGTCAATCTACAGCAGCACCTTGGCAATGCATTTTATTCTGGAATTTACCACGATGTAGACCCTCAGTGAGTGCAAACAGAAGACATAGCAAAAGAAGTAATTACAACTAAATTGAGCAATAATTCCCAACCAACCATTGTTGCCAACAGTCAGCAACTTGTTTGTGGGCTAAATAGCCCGAAGTGAACCTTTAAGCAGTTCATTTTCTCACAAACCTGTGATTTACTATGGTTAGGAGTGGTTTGAAATGGATTAATGTTGCTGGAAAATTGGTATAGCAGTTTAACTGCTTTGTTTTCTTCTTCAGTTCAGGAAAAAAATGTTTAACAGCGTGTGACATCATTAGGGAGGCGCCAGTAGCCCTGACCCCCCTGAGAATCTGTCAGTATTTCAATATGGCACCCTTATTTTTAAGTGTTTATAATATGGGCATTGTAAGCCAAATCTAGAATTATTAAGCAATAACAATGTTGGGTTTTAATGGGCAGTAGACACAGACGAGTGTGCATTAACAGGCAAGGCATAACTTGCAGTTCTGTTCTGAGAGGGTGCCATCATCCAAGAAATGTTAAAGAGCAGACTTGTTTTTTGCCCTCATGGGATGATTTTCTATTATTGTTCATTTTCAAGTTTACATTTTAAAGAATGTAAAACATCTGTAGATTACGTAATGGATCCTCCCACCACAAAAACAGTTCTAAGTGGGAGGGAAGATGGGGTGGAATATACCAATACTAGGGAAAAGGCAAATTCGTTGTCTCTATTTATTTTTGCTCTGATGTGAAACTTCAAAGTTCTCTGTACCTAAACATTTTCTGGACCACATAATTACCTTTCCTCTTCCTAGGAGTTGCAGAGCTAGGCTGTTCTCCTAGCTGTTTTCTATGGTCACTGCCATTTTAGCTTTCACTTTCTATTGAAATATCTATTGGGAGGAAAATATAGAATTAATTTCTGAGAATTTTAGGTCTCCACTTCAACCACATATATTTCTCATATTTTTCCCACCGATCTACTGGATCAAAGGACGGGTCAAAGCCTCAGAAGTACTGACTGACACACTTCTCTTTCCAAGAAGCTAATCAAAGGTTTGCTAGAGAATGAACTGCCTGAAGATTCTCCTCAGGCTGTTCACAGCAACATGGGATAAATTCTGGCATCTGCTTATTTGCATGTGCCCACTGCATACTGTACGCTTTGCATACAAAAGCACAATCTCACAAATGACAAGACTGAGTGCTGGCAAGCCAACACAGGTATCACATTCCTCCTGCCTAATACCTAAATAAGACTGTCTTCCTGACCACTTGTGAATGGTACCATGCTTCTCAAGAGCTTGGCTGTCTTGGTTCCCCAGAATATTGGCATGCACTGAGGCAGCCTGTTTCACAGTTTACAGGACTTCTTTTTGTATGAAATGGGAGTTGATAAGAAAAACCCGTGCCAAAGCATATTGACAAACAGGTAATGTTTCCACGAGTCAATGGCTTTAACCTTCTTTCTGGCATAGACACAGACTTAGGTAACAGAACTAGCATTGGACCAACAAACCAGGTAGGAGAGAGTCAGAGGTCATCAAACAAACCTCAAAACATATATGTGGAAAGTCTAGTGAAGCAGCCACCTGGAGGAGTGAAAGCAGAGCACTTAGAGGCAGAAGACAGGAAACTACTTCTCTGAGAGCCTCACTTGTGTACCACACACTGCTTTGACCTGAAGTAGCAGGGTCTCATGGGTATCTATGCAGAATTTGTTGTCCCATTCAAAGTGAACTTTTTGATTTCTTTTCTCTCTCTCTGTCTCTTCTTGCTCTTTCCCTAAGATAGCTTTCTGTTTGATGCCTGCCATCTGTGAGAGACTCTGCAAGTAAAACTTTGTCCAAGCAAACTCCTTTCTGCAACGCCATTTCATCACATGATGCAATCCCAAACATGAACACAGGGTGGGCAATGAGGGGATCGAGAGCAGCCCTGCCGAGGACTTGGGGATACTGGTGGATGAAAAACTGAACATGAGCTGTCAATGTGCACTTGCAGCCCAGAAAGGGAGCTGTATCATAGGCTGCATCAAAAGAAACATGACCAGCAGGTTGAGGGAGGTGATTCTCCTCCTCTGCTCTGCTCTTGTGAGACCCCATCTGGAGTACTGTGTTCAGCTCTGTGGCCTGCAGCATAAGAAAGATGTCAACTTGTTAGAGAAGGTCCAGAGTACGGCCATGAAGATGATCAGAGGAGCACCTCTCCTATGAAAATAGAGGCTCATCCTGGAGAAAAGAAGGCTCCAGGGAGAACTTAGAAGAGCAGCCTTCCAGTACTTTAAAGGAGCCTACAGGATGGGGGGGGGACTTTTTATCAGGGAGTAGGGGTAACAGTTTTAAACTGAAAGAGGGTAGATATAGGCTAGATATTAGGAAGAAATTCTTTCCTATGAGGGTGGTGAGGAACTGGAACAGGTTGCCCACAGAAGTTGTGGATGCCCCCTCCCTGGAAGTGTTCAAGGCCAGGTTGGATGGGGCTTTGAGCAACCTGATCTAGTCAAAGGTGTCCCTCTCCACAGCAAGGGGGTCAGAACTAGATGATCTTTAAGGTCCCTTCCAACCCAAACCATTCTGTGATTCTATAACTCTATGATTCTATGATGCCCAAAAGAAACCCAGGCCCAATAGCTGTGCAAAAAAGATGCAACCAAAGAATGGCCTCAGGCCTTGTCCATATTAGTTGTACAGATGATATCAATTTGTCCAAGCATGAAATCCTCACTTCAGAAAGTACCTCCTGAGTTTATCATCAACCACTTTCACCCATACTCCCATATCTGATTTTGGTTATCCTTCTCTTCTGCCTCATACTTGTTTTTAAACTGTTTTACCACTATAAGCAGTGAAAACATTTTATACCACTGCACATTAACCATCTTCAATTGTTCTGTACCAACGGTGTAATTCAAAATTTTGTGGGCATCTGTTCAACATGTGACCAAACGCATACTGTAAAAATGGGCCTCTGTAGTGGTATTATACCTCTATAGTGGTATTATACATGCTGTCAGCATGTGCTTCTACAGTCAAAACTATCTATTAGAAGTACTCATATAAATAAGTAACCTCAGCACTGCAAAAATGACCTTCAGAACTTCAAGTACATTCAGCATGCATCTAATCTCTGCATGTGGAATATATGGAGCTAAAAAACAGCAAATGCTGTTTTGACAGGAAAAATTTTAATTTCAAAATTGTCATATCAGACATTAGGGAAAAGCATCTTCTGCATTAAAAGAAAGCTTCATTGTTACAAACATATATTTTCAACAACTTTCAAAGTGCCATTAATAACTTATCTAGAGCCATACAAATGTCACTATTATCAGGAAACATTTAGATACTGCTGCAATAAGCACTATGAACATATTTCAGATACATGGAAATTCATGTTTTTTGGACATATTAGTCAGAGTTTCCAAGGTTGCAATCTTTCAGAGCAATGCTAAAAAGACATTTTTTCTGCCTGAAGATAATTCTCAGAAACACATATTTTCTTTTAAAGTCTTTTTTTCTTCCTCTTTTTCTTTTTTCTTTTTTTTTTTCTTTTTCTTTATGTGTGAAAGCATCGGTTCAAAACAGGTATATTTTTGCAAGTGCTGCACAAAGCTTCTCTTTTCTCTCATCTCTCAACAGATTCTGGTTATAATCTCTCTTAGCCAATGCCTATCTTTGAGATGATAAATGCAAAGGACGAAGCTCCTGGAAATATTTCTTTTACTTCTGGTAAACTCATCATAGGAGGCCCTCGCAAGTGATATGCATCTTTATTCCACATACAAAAATTGTAAAAGCATTTTACTCTAAAGAGGCTTATTTTAATCCGCAGAAACAACTGGAACAAAAAACAGCAAAAAGACTCCATGGGAACAAAATGTCCTCTAGGTCTGCACTCAAAGTTTTCCAGAGTGTAGAGAAAATAAAGCCATCATAGTTTTGTAGCTACTGTCATAATCCTGTTTTTCGAATAGGTATTCAAAAAGCCTGTAATGGTATTAGAGAGTTCACTTCCATGTACAATACAAATAAGGTCCTGAGCATATTGGAGGGAAAAATACCTTTTGTGTCACCCTACTGCAAACAGCTCACCTGCTACACTTCGTTTTCTTTATATGTTTTCATCACTAAATGACATGAAAGAATTTTAGGCTTGTTTAGGAAGAAATGTATTTTTGAAAAAAAAAAAAAAGATCATGTGAGATCATGTGCCTCACACTTTAAATAACTACAACAGACAGTAAAGCACATGAGATAAGAAAGGCAATATTTAATGAAAAACAGAGTACAAGTTAATTTCATAAAATGCCTCTTTGTAACAGCAACAAGAAAGGGGAAATAGTTACCATTCTTTCATGCATTGCTAAGAGACAACACCTGCTACTTACGGGAGCTAAATGAAGGTTAGAAAAAGGATTTGACTGAATGTGGTTTCTTCCCTTCATCTGGATTTACTTTCTGAAGATAAATTCCCATGAAGAGACATATCCTCCTGTTGTACTCAGCAAACCTCAAGTATTTTGCAAAAATGGTAAGGCCATGTCCCCTGTTACTCCTTATTCAACTAGGTACTGCTTTTTGCTGGGCGGAAACTGGGAACAGTACCTCATCTATAGAGGAAAAAATTGTTAACCTGTTAACCTCTTGTTGTCATGGGAATAATCTTACGTTGTGTTTTGGCCTGATTTTGCTCATATCTTTCACTTTTAGGAGCCATTGCCAACATGGTGAACATTTTACTGATGCAGTTTCTATCTATACATCCCCTATCAGTCTGTACAAAACTAGGCAATGCCTTTGATTTTCAGTGTTAACCAATTTGGTTCTGACTAATAAGCATGGTATCATTTCTATTTAGTGTGTTTTACCAACCTTATCACCATAAGTTGCAGTAGGCGTATTAAGTAATGTGACTAATATCTGCCATATTTAGTTTGTTCTTTATCTGGTCCCCCAAGGGGAAAACTGGGTGTGCAATGTAGTGTTTTCTTGTCAAAGGATTTTATTTTTGGATGTGTTTGGTTTTGTCTTGTACTATTTAAGTGTGACTGTTATTATGTATTTACGTTAAAGAAGGTGGGCTTGAAAAACAACTTCTAAGAGCTATTGTTTTTCAAGTTTTTCTTGAATTCCCAATTTTTACATGATAGGCTTCAAGAAAAAATCTCCCCGTCATATATTTTTGTGACAATTGCTAAGATACTGAATGTCTTGCCTAGTTATTTCTCTAAATTAAGTCTCTGTTTTGGTAGGATGTGCATTCTGTAAAACTCCTACATGATATCGGTGTCATATTTAGAACTATGGTGGACTTCTTTTGAATCTCACTTGAGGGAATTGACCGAAGATTTTAAAGTTCATAAAGGAAGATAGATGGAAATTCCTAGAGATTAATTCAGCCCACCTGATTACAGAGAAAGCCTAGATGCCTAACTTTTAATCAATTAAAATTAGAAGGATTTAGCTGACTCTGTGAGCATTAACATCTGTTGTACATTTGGACCCTAAAATCAGTGTTAATCCTGAATGACAGAGGCTGGATTTGCACAACAGATGAAATGTTCTCCCAGTAGCCACAAGACAGCAACAGGACTGGCAGATACGAAGAAATGTTGCAGGGAACTTTGGACACAGTCACCATGGGATATCCAGAAGGTTGGGTCATAGAGGGACTTGTCATGGTGAATGAGGCCAGCATGGCTTTTTTAACAACTCTGGATTCATAACATTTTTGTGAAGGAATTAAAAAGATGTTTTCAATACTGCTCTGGTCACAGCTATTAGGACTATTTGACCATTTTGGAAGAGTACAATGTGAATTGCACAGTACAGCTGTGAGGCTCACAAACGACTAAAGTGAAATATACCAGTTTCTTCACAGTAAACAGAATACCTTTTCTGAAGTTACAGTTAAATCCTGTTATTTTCTCAGACAATGATAAAGCAGTAGGGAAAATAATGTTTCCACTTTTCATACTTTACTTTATTACACACTTTTGTATATAACATGTAATGCTTATAATGAAGTATAAAAAGACAGCTATAATCTGCAGGGGGTAAAGACTGCTGAGTGAATTCTACTTTGGGGGGAGCAGAGGTACATTTAAAAATTGTGTGCAGTGATCAAGAGAAAGGAGCAGAAATACTTTCCACATCAGAATCTGAAAACAGCACTTAGTAAAAGTTCTCTTTTTAAAACATTAATACATTATTATGGTATCTGTAGTATTTACATATGACACTTGTCATTCTTCACAAATGAATCACGGTTTCCCATATATTACAATATAACCGAGCCACGTGAAACTGATAAAACTGCACATATTACAAGGGGAACATCTATCTCATTTTAGGAAGAAAGAGCACGCACAATGAAGCTTTTCACAGTAGCAATTAGAAACTTTGTTTAAATTATTTTCCTACCATTTACAAAAATTCTTTTGAAATAGAATTTACATAATACATAAATAATAAGGTTATATCTAATTATCTTGGTTGACTATGTTACTGAAAGGTACTATTCATTTTATGCCACACAATGCTAATTAATAACCTAGGTGAAAATACTATTCAGCGCAAACAAGCTTTTCAGGGAAAATGTGCTGGGTACCAATTAAAAGAGGTTTTGAAGTACCTCCTGTTTATGTGAAAACACAGGAAATTTGCATTTGGATCTAAACTCTTGTGGTTCAGGCACATCTGTATTATACATGCAGATGCATTTCTATTATTTGAATGCTGGCCATAAAATGCTAACCTGCTGACTGAAGTGACTGCAGCAAACCTCATACTGAGACTGATAAAAATAATGTAATGAGTTTTAACAGTTTTCTTCATGTGGCAAACATCCATTGTGTCTTTGAATTTTACTTTTTTTTTTTTTTTTTTAACAGTATTATGTAGCTTTACTCTTGAGGCAGGCGAAGATTTACAGTTAGATACTCTACAGATGGGAAATGGAGGAAAGGACTGATTACACAAACTTGCTAAAGGTCACCAGCACACTGGAAGAACAGGGAGTAACATTCCAGTTGCCTCTAATTCTGTGTGCTATTTCTTACATTAACATTACAACTCCATGCATCTTGTTGAGTAATGGATGAGTAAATACAAGAACCAGTCATGCAAACTGATGAGCACTCT
Source organism: Anseranas semipalmata (assembly GCA_013399115.1). Lineage (NCBI taxonomy): Eukaryota > Metazoa > Chordata > Aves > Anseriformes > Anseranatidae > Anseranas > Anseranas semipalmata. The sequence goes on from VXAA01006355.1 coordinate 738,304, forward strand.
CACCTGAGTCAATTGAGCAATTTGAGGGGAGATATTTTGAAAATGTTTCACATTAGATCAGAAACACCGTGAAGATTTTATTTCTAAAAAGCACCTTGTTGATGTAAGACTACAGTTAGTAAATCAGCCCTAAAGCTTGTTGACCATCTAGTTTTTCCTTTTGAACCTGTACGTAATTTCAACACATACACATAATATACTGATGAGTGTAGGAGAGGCTCTGTTTGTCTCCAGTCTGTGGAGGGTAAAAACATCCTGGCTGGAGCAACAGTGATTCTTTAGCTAAAGCTGGATCACCCCCCTCTTCTCCCTCCCCATCTGAAAGCCTGGCCAAATCCATGGAGTATCAGCAAGCATCACACATTGACAGCAACAGGAGCTGTGAGGATACATGTAAAGAATAGGCTGAGTATTGCCAGCTCTGCATGTCAGATCATCTGTTCTGTGTTTAATATTGACACATTCATCTTACATGAAGCTAACTAGATTTGTAGATAAGTATGAATGCGTATAGATGGAAATTGCTATCTCAGTACTTCCATTCAAGGGGAAACATAGAAATGCTTCACCGTAGTGAAATTTCTGTTTCTGAATGATCAGACTTGGTGAAAAAAAATCATAAAACATAAACAAAAGAGATTCTAATTTTAAAAACAATCACCAAACAAAAAAATCCTTAAGTTAACAAATTTATAAGTAAGTCTAAATAATCCAAGAAAAGGATAACAAAGTTATTGTGTGGGTTTTCAATGTTTTTCTTGTGTTCAGTGTAGTATTTCATAAATGACAGCATCCTTCTTTAGTGCGTTGGGAAACATCCATTGCAATATTAGATTCTCTAAATGAAAAAAATAGTTTGCCAGAAATCTAACTCCTGTAACATAAGAAGCTGGCTCTTTGAGTAGCTCAGTTTCCAGACGTACTTAAATTGATCTACAGATAACAGACAGCCTTCTTTGGCCACTGGGAATCATGCTGCATCTGAACTAGGATGTCTACTGACACTGGGCTAGTGTTGCTTAGAGATTCCAGCTTCCACAGCCAGTAATTGCCAAAGGGACTGATGTGGACAACACTCAGCATCCCCCACGTGCAGACGGATCAGGCGGGAGCCATCAGCACAGATCCCACGCAAGGCTCAACCCTGCCTTCCTGAAGAGCAGAAAGGTGGCTTTCCTCACTACCCCTAACTCCTAAACCATCATCATTAAATACAGCTACCGTCTTCTATTGTTTTAACCACAGGCAAGCTAAATAACAGGTTAAATAACATAACTGAATGTCCATGGAAAATCAAAATCGTCACACATTGGTAGTATTCTGGATGTTACTGTGATGACATTACTCCTCATTTAAGGCTGTTCACCTCTAGTAGGCATTAGCTGTTTAGCTAATGGCAGTGCTCACTAACAGCAGCAGCTTTAAATATGACGTGGGCCAGCCTAGTTAGTATTTTGAGATATATTGTTTTTTCCCACATTTATACTGCTTCATGAGAGAAAGCTCTGCCTTAAACCCACCTCCCTTCTTTCTCAACATGGTGATCCAACATTACTTGACTGAACTTTTATTTTTATCTGGAGACTATATAGAAAGGATTTTAAAAGCCTATTGTAATAACACAGAAGCTTGGAAAAAGATTAAAAATGTATCTTTCCCATGGAAAGGATGTTAATCCAATATCAAAAAGTGTTTGGGCTGTGATATCTTTGGAAATCCACGGATGTCACCTTACAATGGTGTGATAAATATGAGGAGTCTGACTTGAACCAAACAAAGCTTAAATTCAATGTCATCCTGCTTATCCTTCACATGTTATATCATACTAAAGCAGGGAATTTCAAAACAGTAAATCGCTATAATCCCAATGGGAAATCAAGGATGGAGAATTTCCTGTCCTTTGATATATAAAATCAGAAATGCTTTTCTTTCAACTTACTTTTATTCGTTTTGCATAATACTTGAAACAATACATAAAATAAATATTTTACAATTTTGTTCCTGAACGTTTCCACAAAACAAACACAAAATATCACAACCTTGTCTACTCTGTTGACCTTCACCACAAGTGTCCAGGACATGGATGTCTCCACCCACCAGACAGCTACATAAAGGATTAATATGGTATTTTTAAGGGGAAAATCAGGAGTGTGCACTGACTACTTGAGAAATACCCATAAGAAGAGATAATGGGGAAAGTATGTTGTTAGGAATCTAAGTTCTCCAACAGTCTTTACCAGAAACACAGGACTGTGCAAATTCAAGGCTTTTTTTTTTTTTTTTCATGGTGCAGCAGTCTTAAAGGTATCTCTCTAAAGTTTTTTCTGTCTACAACCATACTTTTGAATCCTGGCAACCTGCATCTTACTTCTGACACCTGGGGGACTTGAGAACAAAGATCTGTCACTTGGCAAAAGGAAATGAACTGTCTTACCTCACCTCCTGCAGAGAAAATTAACAAAGAATACCAATGAGCTTCATACCAAAACACTGGTATTTCAAAGGCTGCCAGGAAAACAGCTTTACTCCCAGAGAAGAGAGAGTCAGCAAATCTTAGAAGAAACATTTCCCATTGACCATTTCATATCAATGGACTATGAAATGTTCTGAAATACTGGGGGACTTCTTCTACCTACAAGCCTAGCAAGGAAGCCAAGTTCCCCATTTGTAATGTGAGGTTTGTGTATTTAATTACCTCATGGAGATGTTGTGAGGCCCACCTACATAATGTTTTCATAGTAATGTTTGTAGAGCACTGTATGGCACGTGAAAGTAGGAAGGGAGCCAGGCACAGAAGTGGAGACTGAACAGGCGATCAAGCTCTGGGTTCATACCTTGTTATTTACTCCTCTGGCAGCTTTTGCACTGTGGCTGCAGACATTTAGAGAGCTCAGCCTTGCAATTAATTAAGTCATTTCTTAGTATAAACTGTGTTGAGGGCCCCTGCGTAAGACTGCAGTTTACAGACAGCTTACAAGTTGCTGCTGTTTTTTGTTGCATATTGCGTCCTGGCGTAGATGCTGCGTTCATACACACAGACAGTGGATCTTCAGCTCAGTGCTGACTCTGAACAGTTTTAGTTCCCAAGGAGACTGCTTAGGAAATGTGTGTGAAAACAGCACTGTTAAGGGAAATAATACCTATCTGAATTGTAGCAATCCTTACTGGTGACTATTACAGTGATACTTACGCACATGTGCAGAGGAATTCACTGTGTGCTCACAGCAATTGGGGAGAGCCAGAGCATCTAGCATGAATGGTAGCTGTTTACCAGGGCACAATATTGCTACTGTTACAGACAGCTGGGAGGAAGTCTTAGAGGGGCATCATGGTCCACTGACCGCACACTTCTGTCTGACAGCTTTGAAAGAGACCAGCAAGAAAAAGCTATGCCTATTAAGCAGCAGCAAGCCCTGCTCCTCCCTGGGGAACAGTGAGAGCTGGGAGACAAAAATTCGGTTACCTTAACCATTCCCTCCAGAAAAGAAAAATACCATACAATTTAAAGCTCCATTTTACCTTCTCTACATTGGCTCAAATGCATTAAAAGTGCTGGAATTGCAGAGAGCTGGTCTCTGGCTTTCGAAGCCTGAGAGCCTAAGTAGGCACATAGTTATAATCTCTGCATATCTCCTGTTTAGGCCATTTGGCTCTATCAGTCTTAGAATAAGCTAGCCTGTTGCTGACATTTGAGCACTTGCAAAATGCTATCAGCACAGGAACACGAGACTGGTCCAAATCCAATCTGAATGTATGCAATCCTTAAAGTTTGAACACTCCTCCCTCATTTCATTAATACTCAAGTTAAGAAGCCTTCTCTGTTATTTCTTGTTACACATGCTATAACGATATGACTTCTGTGTTTTAAAACTAGTGACCATGGCTGGATGACTCTTCAGGAGATGGCTGACTCCTATTTTTAAATCCTCTGTACCATTTTCATCGGCAGAGACTCGTGCAAGCCAAAGTGGTAACTCATAGCCAACTTTCAAGGTGGAAGACAGTGTAGAATTACACTGAAGGTTACAAGGGCCAACAGGGAGAAGCCTCCCTGCATTGCCAGGTGCTGCAAAGGAGAAGGATTTATGACTTCATGAGTTTAGGGTGGAGCCAGATGTAGATAGTAGCTAATATGGCACAAAAGAGAGGCTAAATTCACACTGGATTTATCACCCCTTAATCAACAGAATTGCACCAGTATCAATTTAGTTTGATTTTCTGTGAATAGTGTCTATAAAACTTGATGCAAACTCCAAAAAACACTTCTTTTACTCAGCTCCCCTTCTCATTAATTGTCCTTATCTTATAGTGTTAACTATCTCACCTGTCATGTACATCCCACTTCTAGCCTGAAAAACCATCAAGGATGCTTGAGTACTCATTTTTACTGGCTATAGATGTCACAGTTTTTAAAGTTAAGATGGGAGACTGTCTGTAAAAACTTTTGTGCAATTACTGAAATCTGTAAAGATGTCTATGTTATTATGTTATATTTACAGTTAGAATGAACTGTCCATAATGAAGGTGTAGATATGAATGCGATAGAATGAACATGATGTGAGATGAAGGCATAAAGAGTGAAAAGTTTGAAAGCATGAAAAAAAAGCTTGTTCCTAGAAAACATAAATTTTGAAAAATTAAGATACACAGAATTTCTTTTGTCAAAACAGAATTTTGTTTTAAAAATAAGAAAAATATTATTAATAATATATTTAGCAAAAAGGAAGCAATGCTATATACAGCAATGAAAAAAGTAGCTGCAAAATCTTTACTTTTGAATAACAAAATCTATCTAATATCAGAAATGGATCTGAACTTAAATAGATGTTTGCTTGCTGATATCTTTCTCATTTAGGGAAAAACTGAATTTTTGAAAATAGAAACTTCAATATTCTTAGTTTGTATGCAACAAAGAAAAGCTGTATCTGATGGCTCAGAAATAGTATATCATGACAACGGTTTGCTATTAATGAAAATACAATAGCAGAGAAAGGTTGCCTGCCCACAGCTGCTGTCCTTTGAGGTATGTTCTCTATAAACATGCTCATGTAACAGTTGCTCATACATACAAACAATTCACCATATCCATAGAGAAAGCTACAGTTAATTTGCAGATAACGCAGTGTACGAGTCTTTGTCCCTGCATCTTGCTTCCTTTGAACTCTTATAGTCCCAGAAAAGAGTATGGATTGGTGAGGGAAGGGGATAAGTTAATGGATTGTGAATATGCATGTTGACAACACATTGCTAAAAAGATAAGTTCCTTCTTTGAATTCTTACTTTATAGGTACAATTTTCACTGTTGGAGAATGCAGACAATGTTATCCATTAATCACCATCTAGTGGAAGGAAGTGCTTGGCATCTCAGGCTGAATAAAGATCAAAGGTTTGCTGTTCAAAGGCAGCATGGTGTCTGGAGACTTCAGCAATGGCATGAAAACTAGTGAAGATGTGACTAGTGCTCCAGGCAGCAGCTTTGCACGTCTCAGAGTTGAGGACATTGATCAACAGAAGTCACTGTTTAAGCTCTGACATTTCACCAGAGTAGTTAAAGAGTAGACTTCATGCAGACTTAGCCAAGGAGACACTTTCTACAAATACCTTACAGTTTCCAGTTGGAGGCAAACCCAAGAGGTTTCCCTGAATGCTTTGCCTTTTAAAAAAGGGGAAAAGTGTCCTAACATCCAGCATGGATTTGGCAATCCAACCCTTAAAAATGAGGGTAGTTTCAGGTTGAAATCCTTGATGAGATGAAATTCTGATAATATTTTAGGGAGAAAAAGAGGATGATACAGGAAAATAGCTTCATTTCTAAAAAATGTGGCACATACGGATTCAGTCAAATGGGCATGAATCTCCCAAAACTTTCTGGATCAAGGTAACCACTGGAAAGGCCATCTTCAGAGAAGGTATAAGAATGACTGGATATCATATATGTGGGGACACAGCCTGAGTTCTGTAGAGAAGAAATTGCATGACAGGAGAACAGTCACAAAATCTGGTAGAAATCTTATGGTTTCAGGAAGGAAGAACACCCAAAAAAATTTCCTGCGGTTTACAGCCAGGTGGTCTGCAAGCATATGCTGAACAGGACTAAGTTATCTTTCTTTTCTTTTCTTTTCTTTTCTTTTCTTTTCTTTTCTTTTCTTTTCTTTTCTTTTCTTTTCTTTTCTTTTCTTTTCTTTTCTTTTCTTTTCTTTTCTTTTCTTTTCTTTTCTTTTCTTTTCTTTTCTTTTCTTTTCTTTTCTTTTCTTTTCTCTAGCAGAAGCTGAGACCAAAACTAATAGAAGTATCATCAATGCTGAAGAAAGTGAAAGCCAGAGGCTGATACTGAAGGTAGTGCTAATTCCTGCATAGATTCTTTCTTGATTCAGATGTGGAGGCTCATGTCTTGCAGACTGAGGTGTGCAAATTTTTTGAGAAGATTGAATCATGACAGCATCCCAATGCATGTACCTTTCCAAGCTAATGATAGAACTCCAGTTTTCATTTTTATTTGTGAAGTGTTAGTGGCTAAGGCCTGAAGCAAAAGCAAAAGCCTGTCAACTCATTCCCTTTCCTGCCAAATAATTCCAGAGACAAGAACAGGAGACCAAAACAGGACAAATACTCTGTTAACATCTTTCAGTGAGATGGGGAGTGCCTGGGATGGGTGGTCACATTTACCTAAGGTGACAACCCCCAGCATTAGGATGGAAAATTTATGGCATAGAAAATAAAGAAAAATGGAATGTCAGAATTTAAGAGTAAGAAGAGTTTAATAAAAATTCTCTTACATCCAGTTTGCCAGCTGGTGTTGGAAGAAGATGATAATCCTAATTAGGTATTGCTGTACTAGTCAGTACTTTTAGGATCAGCATAAAAACTGAGGTGAAGGTTTGAAGGCTTGTTTTCAGGAGTTACCACCTACCTGTAAGATGGTACAGTTACAATGGTGTTGATACTGCTGCCTTGCTACTCTGATGATCTACTTTGTGTCAAAAAAACTACTCTTTTTTGTTTTGCATGGAAAAAAGAGATACTGAATGATTCAGAAGATGCACCCACAGAACAAAAGACTTTTTCATCCTGTCCGAGTCCGAGAAACTCATGGGCTTTTTCAATGTGAAGTGCCAGGGACAGCACTGCCTTTCAGGAGCAATATAGTACTTAAGGTCATTGTGAAGAGAGCACTTCCTAGGACATGCTCCTCTTGCTCTATACATAGTATTGAAATTGCTGGTGTATAAACAATTACACTTAATATATAACTTTTGAATTCTATCCAGGAGGCAGAAACAGCAAAGAAATCTTTGAAAGAAGGACCACTCAACAACTGTAAGGTGAAAAAAATCCTTTCATGGTAGGCAGGGAATTCTGACACATTTGGTGAAGTTTCTACCTGAAAGAGGTTAGTAATGCAGATCAGAATTATATATTAAATAGCAGGTGTTGTTCTGATTTCTCTACTGCCAGGCAGTAGAGAAAATGATCTTTTATGGCTGCATCCAAAGCATCAGAGCTTGATGAGCTCAACAAGGTAATAATGAGGTGAAAAATCTCTAGCTAACAGTTTTGTTGTGTTTATCTATAGATAAATAAGACCTTGAAGAAAGACTGGGGAAGAGCTTACAAAGTAAATTTGAAAATGCCCTATGAAGTCATTGCAATATAATTAAGTTTGAATAAGAAATCACAGTAAATTTAGCTAATAATACATGGCAAATATTTTATCCAATACTATGAGTAACTTAATTTGAAGAAATTATTTGCAGTTTATTGAAACCATTTTGTGGGATTCAGGCATAAAAGAAATATTTTAAACCTTGATCTATAATTCATTCATTTGTCTTTCTACCTTAGGATCTTCTGTATTTTTGTGGTCCACTGAAGTTTCTTCAAATTGTAAATGACAAGATATAAGTTTCTACAGTAATTTGTGTTAACTTATATCCAAGTAGGTAGAAAACAAATCAGAGTTTCAGATAGCGGAGACAGAAGAAAAATATATTAAGGAAAGGATTGTAGAGATAACATGTTTCAACTGCAAAGATTTTTTTTTCAGTGTTTCTTATTTTTTCCATAACAGGCCTTACAGCAGCATAGTGGGGAAAGGAACTATTTTATTCTGAAAATGTCCAGACTTTTTTTTCTGCAAACATTCTCATTTGTGATTTTTCTCCTGTATTGTGCTGCCTAGCTGATTATTTCCTTGCTTAGGCCCAATTTGCCACTACATCAGCTCACTGCCAATTTAGAAGGTCAGTTAAAATGACTTTATAAATTTCACGTGCAGAAGAGGCAATTCAGTTCCTTTGTTCCTATATTTTTTCATGCAGAAATTGAATGGTTCTTAAAATAAAAAAATACTACTGCAGTTATTCAATATAATGTTATATGCTTATGCTTGATCAAGACCATATTTCTTCTTCTGTTATCCCACAGCTTTGCACTCATTCCCCGGGTCTCTGTTGAATTGTTTCCCTTCAGTCTCCTCTGTGTATAGTCTGTTATACTTTCTCCTAATACTGTCATCCTCCATCATTTCCTTCATATTTTTCTTCTATCTCCACTACCTGAAGCTCTGATTTTTTTTTTTTTTCAACCTACTTGGATACAAGCTAATACAAATTGCTCTAGAAACTGATATCTTGTCATTTACAGTTTGAAGAAACTTCAGTGGACCACAAAAGTACAGAAGTTCCTCAGGTAGAACAGCTGAAATTTAGGCATTTGAAGGTACCATCATCAAAACCCCTGCCTAACTTCCCAATTTTTTGACGGCAACTTTTCCTCTCTACTTAAAGATGCACTTCTGGGGATACTTATCATAGCTAAGCAGTTTTCTTCCTGTTTCCAAGGTTGTGCTCACAAATGCACTTCAGCCTGACGTGCGCTTGGATCTGCCTCAAAGGAGAAGAGTTTTCTAGGTCTGTACATGGAAGGGAGGGAGAAATTATCTGCTGAGCCAGTTTTGAACAGAGGTATTCCTGAAAGATGAAAATAGTGACTAAGGATGAAATGCTGAAAGTAACTTTTTAGAGCTTTTTCACAACGCGGCTGTGATTTTAACAGAAGGTCTTACCGGACTAGATGGAATCACCTCCAGAAAAGCTCTGCCTATCTCATGCTTAAGATCCACTCCCGTTCTGAAATGAGACATTTCCTCCTGTGCCCCGAAAGGTCTATCCATACTCCAAATAGCCCACGGTCTGGTGAGTGGGAGGGTAGAAGGTGTCAGTCTATCGCACACTGAACTACTGCTCTTACCAGTAGGCACTTAGCAGTGTATCATATACCGTTGTTTACAGTCTAAAAGCGATGCTGTTATAATGTCTTTCACTGCTTCTACAGCCATCTGGTTATTCACTTTCTCAACAGAGATAGGATCAACTAACAAGTAAAGGGGATTGCCTTGTGCCCCATGGACAGAGGTAGATACATGAGTCTATGAAATGGGTGACACTCAAGAAACATTTTTTATGCTACATATCCTACTTGCTTGCTATCTGGATGTGCTGTGTCTCAGCTTACATAACTGGCTCAGAAAAAGTGAGTGAAGAGAATCAGCGCTTTTTGCTATCATATTGAAATGCTTTCAAATATTTTTCTGCTAGAAGTCTATGCTCTGGAAAGATTCAGATACACAATTATTGTATAAGGTAGAGAGAAGGCAAAAGTAATCATTAGAACTATGGGCAGCACAGACTTATTAACAGCTAATTAGTAACTTTTAAGCTGCCACATTTAGGGAAATAGTTTAAGGAAGAGTTTGGTGGGGCAGATAGATGTATAATTTAGAGAAAAGCAAATATGAAAAAAAATGAATGTTTGCTTAGTAATCATGGGAAAGAACAGTTGCACAACACATGGGCACTCAGTTCCTATAAGCAACAAAATCCCTGTGAAAAACATTTTGTAAAAGCTAACTGTAGATTAAAGGTGAATGCAGATATTTCAAAATATTAAGCAGCTGATTCTGTTGGTCAAGTCAACTCACTTATTCTCTGGAAAGATGCTGTAAGGAACTCTCTTCAGTAGAACTCAAAAGTTATTGCTAAAACATTATTTTACTTGCGTTTTCCATACTGCATATGTGTTACTGGGTAAAGCATGTGAGAATATGTTTGCATGGCAGATGCTCCACAAAATAAAGCTGTACTGTACTTTTGTTTGCCGCTAACAACATCTTGGAAGTTGGGAGAAATGCCAATAACCATGAGGCAGTTATGTTGTTGGGATAAACCACGAAGACTTTGCAAGCTTCTACCATGTAATTTTTCTGCAATCATAGTTAACAATTTCTTTTCCATAGTAGTGTTTGCTCATTCTTACCACAAGAGTAGATCTGATTTATTGATCAAGAGAAATGAGCACAAATAAGTAACAATTAAATGAAAGCTGCTCAGTTTGAAGCAAGTTGTGGGAATGAAAAAGTTGCATTTGGTCACCAGTGAGGTTTTACAAAAAACAAGACCTAGCTACGACTAGTGCTTCCAGCTCAACATTTATTCTTTCCTTTATGACAATTATTGGAGCTTTTAAAACTGGACGCAAACTTTTTTTTGTGCTCTTTTCATCCACTGTTAAGCATCAAAGCCTAACAATAGAAAAGTAGTTACATGGGCCATTTATGATAATGGCTTTTAGAAAAACTCTTGTCCTGTGGCAACTGGCACCACAGATTTGTTTATTAGAACATAAAGTTCAACAGAAATACCACAGTGATATCATCTCATCAGACTCATGCTGATGGAAATTTCTTGCCTTGTCTTTCTGGGATGGTTTCAAAAAACATGGATAATTTTCCTAGCAAAATGCAGTGAAAGAGGTGCTCATCTTAACGACACTTTGTATTCATTAACAGGCAAATTTTTCTACTTATTAAATAGAATGGCTTTCTCTTTTCCAACAGAAATATCAACTGCTCAGGTGTAATGTGTTCATATAATTCTCTCATAAAGAAATCATCCAGGTAGAAGTGAACATATTGCAGAGGACAAGGAGGAAGCAACCCAATTTGCTTCATGATAAAGGGAGTATGAAGATAAAGGCAAGACACAGATGCTTAGAATCAGACTCAACTTATTTGTTTATATATATAAGAACAAATGCAGGTCAAGAACTGAGAGACAATCTTGGAAGAGTGAGAGCACGCAGACCTTTCAAGCACTGACTTTGAACCCATCCTTATAATGTAAGCTAAATAGCTGTAAAAACCTTTGGTAAAATATTTCATACAACTTTTGTGGTTATTTTGCATAGATGACTGAAGTTCTCTAGAATTACACGCACCCCCATTAGATGATAGAACTCAGTACAGGTCCCAGTCCTGCCGGCAGACTATACAGATTTCAATTTTGGTTGGAATTTTTGTTTCTTTTATAAAAACTGAGAAGAAGTACACAAAATGTCTTTGCTAACAAGATGTCAGAAAGTATGTAATGGCATTATAGCTTGTGTAATACATGTCCATGATAGAGTGACATTAAGGCAACCTTAAACCTTGTTATTTTTTTAAGTAAATGTCACTGCTTTCAGGCTTGTCAAGTTTGTCATTGACATCAAGTTTGAATCTTTGCCTTTACAACTTAAATATCTCTGAACATTGCTAAAGAAATATCTTATGACATACATAGAAGTTAAAACTATGGTTACAGGAGGAATGTAAAAAAATATACGCGGAAATACAGATGTGTATGTGACTTCTGGACTCAGTTGATGGCAATGTTAATTGGAGCTGTGGTGCTGCAAATATTTATATATAATCAGAACACATAAGAGCAAAGCCAGTATAGTATCTACTTCTAAATCTAAGAGCAGGAGGCTCAGCTAATTATTAATTCTGTCCTCATGTCTACACATTTGGGATGAAACTTATTTCTCCCAGAAATGTTCTCAGTCTTAATTATTGATATGCAAACACCACAAATCTTAGATGAAATATATTCTATAAATTCAAAAAGCCTTTGCTTCATCATAGGGGCTTTAAATTGCTGATAGTTTACTGTAACAGTATTTAGAAGAAATGCACACCATATTGGATCAAACAAAAACACGATGCAGATGATGTCATTAAAGAAGTGACTAGACTCTAGATGTAAATTTATCAGTTGTCAGTCTTATGTTTCTTTTTTTTTTCTTTCCAGATTGCTATGTACTATTGCCATTATCTATAATATATTGCAGAGAGCTCTTTATGACAAGGAATTGAATATATCTACACAGTACCATGTGGTGAATCATTATTCTTTTGCAAATGAATTTATGCCTACTGCCATGTACCTATCTTTTACTTACAGATGAAGCAGAAAAAAAAAAGATGAGACTTTGGATCTCAATCCAGATCCTCTTTTTTCCGTCTGGACCAAAGCTCCTGTGGACTTCAAGATACAAAAACAAAAAGAAAATTGAAAAAAAAAAAAAAAAAGAAAGGAATGGTAAAGGGGATAATTTTTATTGAAATCATGCCTGGCTTTCCAAAAACATTTTAGTTTGGATTTTAGTTTGGATTTTAGTGCACTATTGATCTTGTGGTATTTGAATTACGAACAGAAGTGAAATCAGGATGATTAAGGAAGAATTTTTCCTTGAAAGATAGACTGTCCAATGAAGGCAGGATTTTGGTGAATCACAAGCCATTCACTCCTGTCCTCCCAAGTGCACCTCAGTGAGGTATTTGTTATCATCAGCTAAAATAACCCGATCTCCACAGCTGCGATCATGTCATCACCAGTCTCCAGACTAGGTTTTACACTGCAGTATGAGGCCCATGACACCTCTCCAGAACCCTCCAAAGTATGTCTATGCTGTATATTTCTCTGCCTTGTTTATATCTTATAAGAACAAATAGCCCTATGGGTGTAACAGCTTCACATCATGATCACAATGAGTATTAGTCAAAGTTATAAGATAAACATTTAATTTGCTTTATCACAGTGAAGGTAAAGTACTTGTGATGTCTTTAAACAAGCAACACCAGATAAAATATCACACAACATACATCTGATACTTACCAGATAAAATATCACACAATATACACCTGATACTTATATCTCTAGCAGTGTCTCCAGATTCCTTCTTCCAAGATCTCTCCCATTTAGGAGAACCAATATTGACTTGTGGTACTACAATTACAGTTCCCCCTTTTCCCTAATTAAACTCTTTTTGTTTGGTGTAGAAGAAGGCTTTGAAATCTGAGAACTAAATTTAAAGAAAATCCTCTTCACTCAACTAAAAAGAGCAGTGATACCTAATAACCTGATTTTCAGAAAAACATCTCCCCTGAATGTTCAGTGTGTAAACATGCTAAGATTTTATCCACCTGGCATTCCCAAACTGATCCATTGTTTGTGACATTATGAAGATCTTCAATAACTATATTATGATAGAGGCAGAATGGTGATCTAGAGCAGTAAGTTTTTTCCCAGAATGCTGGTAGAAGAATTTTGCTAGGAAGATTTTTCTGATAACCTCACAAAACTCACATTTCCCAGTCTTGCCTGACAAGAACTGCTCCTACGTACAGCTGACCTTCACATTTTCTAATTCTAGTCTTTTTTTGTTGCCAGAGGAACAAGTCTGGTTTGTTATAAATTGACTAATGTTGCTTTTTCAGCTCTAAAAACTTTCTATAGTAAATATTTGCAAGGGAAAGCCTGCCAGAAAAAATATTCAATGTTTCAACATATCCACTCACCACCTAAACATAATATGACTTGGACATACCCCATCTAGTTTTGAAGAAAATCAATCATAGAATATGATATCTGTATTTTTTTTTTTCTTTGGACCTTGTAGTAGGTTATTTTCTCCTTCTAACAGCAGAAATAGGACAGAGTATTATGGCACAGAGCTGGTGTTTCCACAGTAAAGTACATGGTGGGGACACAAACAGACCTGATGAGTGTATAGTACATCTTGTATGTGGAAACTCATTGTTTACTGGAAAGTACAATCTTAATAGAAAACTAAAACATTGATGCAGAATCTTGTACACAAATTAAATCAAAACTTGTAAAGTTTTGTGCAAAGAGAGCACTGTCAATGCAGATAACAACAACTGAGCATAAAACTTTGGTAAAAATTTACTAAGCATTTCTTTTAGACATTTTGATAGGCAAATGTCAAAATGTAGCAGAAGTCCTCAAGCAGTGTAACTAGTACAGTAGAAAAAAAAAAAAGATCTGTATAGTTAATTCCGTTTCTATTGAGAAATAGTAAAAACCTGTTTATTTTTCATTTAACATTAGATAGTTTGCTACAAGACATGCTCCCATGTATTTTCTAGTGCAGTTTTAAATGTCTGATGCAATAAGGTTTACTTCTTTGTGGTGAACTTTCTGACAACGAACAGGTGATAACAAAGATACATGTATTCTAGGTATTTCTTATGTTAATATTTTCCAGCAAAGTAAGCCTGTCCATTTTTCTCACTTTTCCACAATAGATGTGCTGGATGAAAGTAAGTCTGTGCAAAACCTTTTAGAGATGAAGTATCCAAAAGTATGTGCTTGCCCACTACAACAATGACAATAAAAGCTTGTATATGTATATTAAGACAGTACTGCTGACTATAGCTATTTATCAGAGGCATAAAATAGGGCTTACTGTGTTCATCTATCCATGTTTACTTATTGTGGTTGTACCACACCAGGGAAACACTTCGTAACATGATGCCTCTGCTGAATCCATGAAGTCAGGGGAAACTGGCTCAGTGTAGAAACCCATTGCTTAAAAAGCTAAGAAAAGCAGGGTGAAGGCAGGAAGAAGTGTTTTGCAGCCAAAAGACCTGTCAGTGAGACAGAATTCCAGAGAAGGGAGTTGCATATGTCATCACCAGATATTCAAGGACAAGTTGGGTAGTCATGATAGGAAGTCATCCAGATTGTAACAGGCCAAGTGATTCAAGAGCTTTCATGTAACTTAACATTTAAGAATTTGTGTGAAAAATAATTCTGCCACATATATCTGTAGATGGAGAACTTTCCCCAGTTAAAAACACTAGAATTTATAAACTCTAAGTCAGTGATGGAAAAGTCAATGCAAAATATATTCTCCCACAAAGTAAAATAGGAAATAAATGAAAAGAGGAAACAATTGGTGCTCTTGTGCAAAACAGCAGTATTCTTGGTGTCACTATTACTTTGTTGATCTGCAAAATAGCAAAATGACCCCACTTAGTTTCACTTCAGGAAACGGTGGAAACACAATACAGCTGACTGCTACTCAGGTCTACGAACAAAGAAGGTTAATTTTTATGACCTCATTTACATGCCACATTCAGATATGTATTTGTCCATGTCTGTATTAAACATAGACACCCCATTGTGAGTTTGGAATATGACAATATATTGCAACTCTATAAAGAAATACAAAAAATGTTCAGAAAAAAATTAAAATAATACAATTAAAATAAAAACAAAAGCTATGCTGCTCTTTAGTTCAATATGTAAATAGTTGTGATTACTGTAACCTCCAGCATTATTTTGATACTATGGAAATTTTAACAGAAGACACTACACTAAACTTTGATAGTTAAACAACTATAAGAAACAGGTATGAGTTTCAGTTCTGGTTCTTTGACTGGCTGGTTCTGCTCCAGTAGCACAAAATGTTATGCTTGGTTTCAACACTGTAAAAATGTGCTGAATTGTTAAAAATCAAAATGATTAAATAAAATATAATATTTCAAAGTTAATTTATAAAAAGAAAAGCAACCTAGTGTCCAGAGCTTGTCAAACTATTAAGATCCTTCCATCTATTTCCCCAAGCAAATTATGAATAAACATGACAATTTAAATATGTTAAAATTATTCCAATTTCTCACATGAAACAAAACTTTTGAAATAATTCCTTTTCTGAAAGAAAACAATTTCATATCAAAATGAGTTTTTGGATCTATCACCTGTAGATAGCCTTTGCTAGCACCTTTTTTTTGCTAGCTGCTATATTTTAGTCTTTTCTCAATAAAAATGAAAGGACTTTAAGAAGAGTCATTGGTATTTCCTTCACAAATTAAAACAAACAGACAAACTAATTTTCTGAGATTTTTCCAAGCAGAATAATTCATGAAACAAATATTTCAGTCATTTTTCTTGTTTTATCACTCTTGCTTCTTTCTCCTGTCTTTCTCATAAAAAAAAAAAAAAAAAAAAAAAAAAAAAAAAAAACTACAAGAAAAGGAGAGAGATTAGAAAAAAGAAATAAAGTCTTAAAAAAATTAAAAACATCTTTTCAGGTAATATTTTTTTCCAAAATAGAAGATTCTTTTCTTGCATGAAAAACGTCATTGGTCAAAATCACAATATATGAGAGCATTTTGAAAGAAATATTGAAAACATCAGCCACTTTTAATAACATCCTCTTACAGCTGTCTTCTTTTCTTATTTGGAAAAAAATAGGTATACATTGCTTTGCATGACTATTTTATTTAGCTGGTCTCTTCTTTTTAAGTCTGGTGACCAGAGTTAATCAGGTTTCGGAAGGTAAGGCCATAGGCTTTGCTGGAGGGCACTGACCTACTCAGAATCATTGCAAGCAGCTGTGGCTCCATGGAGTTCCAAGGAATTGCAACCACTTATGCCAGATCTAAATATATCTGCATCTGAGGAGTACTAACTAAAATAATCAGGCTTCAGACAAAGGTACGAGTTGGCCATGATGTCTGTATCTGGACAACTCAATTACAGCAGTCCTCTGAGCTTTCTTTGAAAGGAGTCAAAATTAGTTTTGGTCCCAACCTATGGCAGAAAATATTTAGTTTTCAGTTTTCTGATGAAGAAAAAGTCCAGTCAAAGAAAACAGACCCTTTCCAGTAAAAATTTTCATCAAAATAAAACAGTGAGCTGTTGTACTGTGTTGAAATGATATATTTCTATTGAAAACACCTTCAGCAAATTTTGTGTTAAGTAAGCTATTTAGCTATAGAAATAAACATGAACATTCTGTGAGTATCTATAGCACGTCCTGCAAAATAGCAGATAATCACTGAAGTTATCTAGACTACTTCTAGATCAATTAGCAGTACGCTATTGATGGGCCTCAGCTGTGATTTTGGTAAAATCTAGTTTGGAAAATTCTTGAGATAATGCCATGTATGTTAAGTGTTAACCCAAACAGATATGTAAATAGTCATATGATATTATCATATTCTTTTGGGCTGCCTCTATAAAAAATCTGAAGCCGGAAAAGGCTTTAGGAAAGGAAAGTAACAGTTCTTCCTGACATGCTCCCTCAGACACTGGGTTTAGCTAAGGGCAGACCACAACTGTACCAGGGCTGTTCTGGACAGGATTTTACTACAGACTTTGTAAGACAGGTGTGTTTTGGTGTCCTGGAGTTTGTAATCGTTCTGCCTGTCCCTGCTTTTGAAAGTACCAAGGTATCTGAATCAGATTCTGTTCAAAATTAACAAAATAAAACCAAATGGGATCACATTAGAGATCCTTCAGCTTTGGAATCCATTCTTAACAATGACCAGCAGTAGATAGTTAGGTAAAGACCATAAGAAATAGAGAACAGGCAGAGTAATCTCCCCATGGTAAGTACATGTCCTGTTTCTGAAACAGTACTGGGATTTCCTGAGCAGGCTGCAACTAGGCCATCTTGCTTAGCAGCATTTAGTAGGTCTATTCAACATGAATTTGCCTTATCCCTTTTTGAACTTGTTTGTACTTTTGGCCTCCTCAACATCCTGTGGAAATGAGTTTCACGATTTAATTATGCATTGTGTGAAAAAGTACTTCCCTTTTGTTTAACTCTGCTGCCTGACATTCTCATTTTGTGTTCCCTAATTCCTGTGTTATGAAAAATGGTGAATTTCCATACCTTATGAAACTTACAGATCTCTACTGATTCCTTTTCTGTCTCACTTATCACCCCTTCCCTACCACTGCTTTTTCCAAACTGGAGTACAAATCTGTTTACACAGTTCTGGTCAACAAACCCCACTGCAACAAAATCAGGTTAAAATGATGGACTGGCTGCCTGACCTTGTCACAGCAATAAGTAACATAGCTAAAGTACATATATTATTTTACATGTTTTTCTATGAGATACTAGAATGCCAATGTCCATCACCACTTTTCTCTACAAAACAGAGTTAATATAGAAGGGGTTTGCCATTTCAATGCTGGAGTGCAGCCTGGTGCTTGGAAACTACTTCACCTTTATCTTTACCCTACAGTTTAGCAGGGGAAACCAAGAGTTCTATTTCCCTCTCTTTCTTTAGCATGTTACCAAAATCTAACATAAAGAGGACAACCTCTAAAATACCAAGGCCAAATTCCATCCTCTGTTACACATTAATAATATCTTTCAATGTCCATGAAGTAACAAACTCCTAGTCTGTTCCTTATTTGGTGTCTGGGAGAAACGGAGTCTCTTCCCTTTTAATCTGGAGAAAGAAGTCTTCCTGGTAAGACACTGCTTTAGCTTTGACTGTTAGGAATTACCATAGCAGTTCATTCATATAGGCTTGAAATGATTTTCTGTAAGCAATATTTGCCTCTGGATTTACATGACATTTCTGGCATCAGCTATACAAGTGTACCATAAAAATGGTTTATTTAGAGAACTTTCACCTCCCATGTCAACACACTGCAGCAACAGCATGGAAGGCAGACGAACATGGCCTATTTGTGAGTCTCTTGAGAGAAGTGCATTAATCACTAAGCCTGATACGAAAAGGTATAACCAACTTCTTAAGTATGTTCTCTGCTACAGTCCATGCTTCATTTATATTACTGACATCTCTGAAACACATGTTCTCAGGAAAGAGGACGAAATTGTCAACAAGTACAAATCTTGAAGCCATTTCTTTCTGGTTGCACAAAAACTGGTCTGAGTGATTATGAACTGTCTCTGTCATCAACTTCAAAGAAAGTAACACTAAAGTACACATGGATGTGGAAACTAGATGTTTTCCTGGATCTAATCATAGCATTACTCACGGTTGAGAGATAGGCTGCCATAAGCCAAGCTTTAGGAACTTTCTGCTGTGATACTAGAAATGGAGAACCCTGGAAGAGCAGCAGATGGTGAAGAAATGTCCCACCTTCTGCTTCAAACACACAACATTGTTTTATTGCACTGCAAAATACATGGAAAATGACATCTCACTGATACAGAGTGCAAAATGCAGAATGCAGAAAAAGATTAGAAAGAAGAAAATACTGAGGATACCAATCTAACGGAAAAGAAATAATGTAGTAGCAAGAACATGTGCTGACTATAACAAAGCAGATAAGGTTGGTATTTGACACAGAAAATGGGAAAAAAAGGAATGCTGGCAAATTTGAGACTTCTGCGGAGTCATCACAAAGGCTAAATGAATTCTGAATGAAAGGAAGTAGAAGAAATGCTAGTTCCTAGAAGAGAATTGGAACTAAGAGAAGAGGAACTCCCTGCATTTCTCAGAAAATCTGACTGGCAGTCAGATGTAGCCACTGGAAACTAGAAGATGATGAAGCAGAGCAGAGACACAACAACAAACCTGAAGCAATCTGAAATGCAGCCATAGAAATACTGGCCTGGAAAGAAACAGTATAGAGATAGACAAAAAGGAAAAACAACTTTACAAAGGAAATTTAAAAAGTGGTGGAGATTAACCTTGCAATTGCCATTAACTGTGCTCCTAAACATATACCCAGAATTTGTGTTTAATTCCTCTGCTGCTAAGTACTGCAACCAGAGTACCTCAAAATTATCTAGGAAAACTTCATTTCTCTTTTAACATTCATACTTTTTTTTTTTTTTGACATTCTCTTTCACCTTTTGTCATCACAAGAATTTACTTTCAGAAATTGGTCCACTAGTTATATAAAATTTTATCCAATTAAGATAGTTTAATTAATTTTTCAATAAATTTGTGTGATGAAATTTATCATTTGAGGTTCAGAAGTTTTAATTTCTGAATGGTCACATAAAATGTGACCATTTGTGCTTGGCTAATTTTAAATTTTGCTCCTTATGAAAAAAATGCATGCAGTTACCTGCTTTATACTGCTGGCTGCTTTGTAATTTTTAACTCTCTCTTCTTAATCCAGTCCAACTGGATTTATTCTTCTGTGGTAATTTTCCTCCTTATCAAACAAGAACTGAATGAACCTCAATATTTTGTTTTCAGTGTGTAATCAAACACCTAGAAAACAAAATTTCTAGATGTCCCAAGCAGATAATTAATTGTATAAAAAAAATTAAAAATAAGATTGATTCATAGTTCTAGGTATTTCTGACAAAAATTCCATTAGAGAACAAAAGACCTTTGAAACCTCTGAATTTAATTTCCTTCAGAACTCAACATTTGGAGCAGCCTTAATGAGAAATGTTTGTCTCATTGTATACTGAATTTCAGGATAGTTGGGCTACTTCATCTGAGGTGGTCGTCTGTTTGGGAGCAAGAGTCTTGGAGCCTCTTACAAGCTAAAGGGAGACAGAAACAGGTCTCAAGCAACAACATCATAAAGCTTCTCAGTATTCAGAACAGAATTTAGAAGTTTAAAACAGAATCCTAAATCAAAATCAGAACAGACTGGTATGCCAGGGCAGAGCACACATCAGCCACAACTTCTGCCTGCACAACTTCAGTGCTGTGGTAATTCATACCCTTCTATGATACTTTAACTATTCAAACTGTCCTTAGAGTGTAGCCTTGGAGTGACAAAATATCAGTCATAGGAATCAGGTCAACACACCAAGAGAGGAAGTCATAAGTATCTAGTCCTTCACAGATGGCAAAAGATTACTTTCAACTCGTATTGGTAAGCAAGGACTCAATATCCATCATTTGTGAACATGTGAGTAACAACTAAATGTCCTGCCTGAGTCAGAAAACATTAGCTTCACCCTCTGAGGTGAATCTTTGCCCCAAATACGGCACCAACATCACTTCAATCTCACTCAGCTGTACTTCAGTCAACTTGTTTTCCTGAGGACCTTAAACACTAGGCTAGACATTCAAGATATAAATTAGATAAGAAGACTAAATAGAAATACAATGCTGAATATCACTCACACTTCACACTTTAGACTACCTTCTCAAAAAGCCCCCTTAATAACCCCTGTACATGCTGAACAGAAAGGATGACAAGATGGACATAGGATAACTTTACATTATAACACCCCTCACAGAAGAAATTCCCCCACAAATCTGAAGGTATTTTGGCAAGTAAAACTCCTTCTCTAATATAGAAACTGGTCATTATCAAAGACTTTTAGAGCTTCTGTCAGAACAGTCTAGAAAACACTAATTTTTCATCATTGCTAGGAAAAGATTATCTGCTAATGCAATCAGTGCCATTCCAGTTCCAAATATGAGTGCAAGACCTCTGTATGCTGCAAGAAGTCAACATTTCAGCCACCAATTCACTTGCTTTGTGAAATCTTTGCTGCTTCATTCAATCACAGATCATTTCCAGATGATGGAGGTGCAAAATTACATTGAACAAATAGGTTCTTCAAGACCTTCATGGCAATGTATTTCCCACCACATGTTATTTCAGTCTTAATGTAAGCAAATACTATTCTATATTATAATTCTTTCTAGTTGTGGCATGTAGGACATGATTTCATTTTAATTATAGCCTGATTGGTCTCCTGAAAGAGAACATTAGGATCTCAGTGGCTAAATGGAGAAGAGCAGGGTAATTAAATAAACAAATTGATTGATCGATTGTTTGTGAGGAGAGAATTCTATTTCTGACATGATATTGTGAAGACCTCCAAGCATTTAGACAAAAACTGTTGAGTACCTACTAATGGCACAGGCAACTGAGGTTACCGTGAAGGGCAGTGCAGATGCTCTGTTGTGTAGACACACTCCTGCATGGTTAATGACAGCCAACTTCAGCATGGCTAAGGCTAAGGTGACAGAACAGAATCAACCTCGGGTGTAGTAAGTGTTATAGTATAAGAAATTAAGAAAGAAAAAAATTTCCTGCACCTCTTCCAATTAAGTTTGCCTTCCAATTAAGAATGTGGTGATATGTAATTCAGATACTTTGTAGAGGAATTTGTTTCCAATTCTCTGGTTGATTTCCAAAGGAAAATAAGTCTTTGTCCCCAGTAGAATAATGAATAATGCATGTGTTCCCAGATTATGCCACCTCGTTCTGTGTTATTTCTTCCCCCTAAAAGAGCAGGAACTGTTCTTGTTTCCACAGAGCTAAGCATATCTCATTACTAAGTTTCTTTCTGTCACTTAGAGATGTGTTTAAACTGCAGTACCTGACTTTCCATTCCAGTGTCAAAGTACCCTGTCTCTACAGTCTGTCACATACAATGAAGGTGGCAACATTTCCTTCAACAGACAAGAGTAAAGTACCTTTAATGTATACTTAAGGTTTCCAGTCACATTGATTGACACGTAGGCTTCCAGAAGCATTAATTTGTACCTTTAAAAAAATGTACATTTCATTCTGTTTTTTCAGTCTACAGTGGGACAAGCACCATGAACATGAATCATTTATGCTTGCCAGGATCCTGCTAATCAATAGCAACCTTCTCCGATCTTCTGCTTTGAATGGGGTGAGTTCATAAAGCTGTACTCAGTCTAAATCCTCAACAGACATTGTTTAGAGGCTACTTAAAACAATGTTACAGCATTAATAAAATCAAGAAAGAAATGTTTTCCCTGCTATCTGAAGAAGCATTGCCTACTACTCATTCTAAAGGGTTTCTTTATTTCTTCAGAAATTTCATACTGGAAGATCTTTAGGGAACATCCTACTAGCACTGAAATGGTTTTCATAAAATATTATTAAAGGAGTTCATCCAACAGGGCATTGCAGACTGCATGCACTTTGTCCTGTTGCTACAACAAAAATTGTAAAGAAAAAAAACTGTCAAATTTGAGAAAAAAAAACATTTTCTTCAGTTGAAATAAAAACACAGTAGCCTGTGAGACATGATTCTTCTACACTGGATTTGTAGCTACTGCAGTAATGAGTACCATAGCTAGAAAGAGTGAAAAGTCCAAGCATCCTCTAGAGTCATTATGTGCTTAGATAGCAGTAATGGATGAGCTAATTAAATAAAACTGAATTAGACTGGAGCCATTCTTGGAAAAATATTTGACTAATGACTTTGATGAGAAAATGTCAACATATATTTTCAAAGTGTTTCCAGCTTAAAAAGTCAGGTACTATTAGAAAATCTTATTCCCTGGAAAGATCTCTAGACCAACACTTCAGACTGCAAAGACAGGGAACAAGATCCCATGCTTCTGAGTACACAGCAAAGCTTAGTTCCAAATATTTTCAGATTCTGCTCTTTTTTCTGTACAACTTGTTTAAGATAATATACAAGCATTTGTACTCACTACTCATAGCACCCAATTCTGATTATGTGGTCTCTTTTCAAATTAATGGATACCACTGGGCAACATATGAAGAATATGGTCTTATGAAGACAATAATGTAGACCCAATGATTTCAGTAAAACTCTACCTGGATTTGCTGGAACAATTCTTTTTGCAGGATTCCCTCTTCCATTTGTGACTTGCATAATCAAATTACAGGAGCTGTATTATCTTTACTCCTTTAAACTAAGCAGCACACGCTTTCTCTACAGTAAGATCTTTGATTCTAATTTATTCCCACACATTAAAGGAAAAAAAGTAAGTATTGTGTGCAAACACTGTGTGTGTATGTATGTGTGGGAGGTATTTTGCAATGTAGATGCAGCTATTGCTTTGTGAGCTACAGCTAGTAAAACTAGACTTATGAGCTAAAGATGTCCACTTTCAGGTTCCCCTTGTGGAATTATGAAGCCCCCTTGCATTTTTGTTCTTGCTATCAAGAAATACATCTTCCAAGCCTTCTGAAAATGACTTTTGTTGTTGTCTGGAGGTGATTTCATACACAATGAGGAGCTATTGTATTGGTTGTATTGGAAATCTAGATACTGCTGTCTTGCTGAATCATGTCCATAGCAGACAGGAACTCTCTATATTAAGTTTGTTTCTTTAAAGAATGTAGGAATCTGTCCTCCTTTCTCTGTTAAGAGTGTAATATCAAGCATTTAAATGAAAAAAAAATTACAGTAGTAAGTTTATTTCTGATAAAACAAAACAAAAAGAATCCACACACTTCTGTGAGTATATATCAGAGAAAAATCTAACTTCATAACCTCCTGTCTATTTCCCAGTGGACCTCTGTCTGATTTGTCACACAAGAAACTGCGCTGCGTTTTAACCAGCACTCTAATCCAGGATTCTGTCCCTGCTTTTCCCACAGAGTTCCTGGGTTACACTGAGTAATACAGGGACAGATTGTTACATTGGCTCATGAAGATGCAAATAGGCACCAACAGGGATTTCAAGATGAGATATACATTAGCTTTACAAATGCCTTAAGCACATTTTTTAAAGTTGGTTATGAAGTTATGTTTGCTGCTTTCTCAGGGACCAAATTCAGATGATGGGTCCTCATTTAAGAAATCTAAATATTTTCTTCTAGAGTTGAAATCAATGGGGATTGTTTTTTTAACATATGAAGTTCAAAATAAAATAAATAATGTGGAAATTTAAGTCCCAGGCATATCAGATGGGGAAGACCATAATTGAGTATGCTCAAATTTAAGGAATAAGATATTTGTCAGCTCTGAAGATTGCGCCACTTGAACCTTAGAAGGAATCAGCTTTGATTCAGATTTTACAAGTGATGTTTTACTGATTTGCTGATCTGCTTACCCTTGAATCTAACCTGTCTCAGGAAGCTACAGGCCATGTTAGGTGAGCAGGAACTGAATACATACATACCTAAAAAATGGGAGAGGAAGTAGGAGAAGAGCAATTTCACAACGAAAACCAGGAAGACAAAGGAATTTTGCTTGCCCAGCAAACAAAACATTATTGTAACAACACCAAACAACAAATTGAAATCTCAGAGAGAATATGGGGGAATACTTCCATAAAACATGGAAAGTGAAATTATTAAATGTTGTAACTAGTAAAAGACATGTAAGGGGATGGAGTCAAGGACAGCTAACGTGTACTGATTGCCATGTAGAAGTATTTGTTATACACACAAAGATTCTGCAGTACTAGCTTACAGTTGAATGTGTCTGGGCATATATCAGGATAACAGCCCTGCTGTTAGTATTAAGCAGCTAGTAAATATATACAATATGCATATTCTCAAAGAACTCTGAAGCACACAGAAACAGAGAAATAGAACAGACTGCAATAATTAGTTGTGATGAAATGTGAGACCATGAACCCCTGCCAGATAAAGTTCTTGTTACTATTTAGGGTAAGGTGTATAAACATACACACAAAACTTCAAATACTACCAAGCACCTACAATATAGCAATAGAAATACTTCCTTCTGCCCACTGCAAGTCTTACTTCAAATGAACAGTGATATCAGAACATGACAGAAGTTAGAATGCAGAACAAAGCCAGTAAGATCTTAAGGGTTCAAACAATAGGTAAAAGGTCCATTCTCTCTTGCATAGGCACTCTTTACACTTCTTACACGGAAATGTAAAATGTTACGTGGCAACAGTCAGTGTAAATGCAGCCACACGTGGCAAATGAAACAGGTGTGCCCAACATAAAATGTTATTACTAGGTTGTGCAAATATGGTAAATGACAATATTTACATGCCATTTACAAATGACAACTATTAGTAAGACGCAATATAAACACTGAGCAGTTAATTTTTTGCTATCAGGACCTTGTGAGAAATGCTCAGCAGAAAGAGGCTTAATTCAAAATTTACTGAAGTTGAGGAGAGACTTCGCTTGTATTTGAATGTGTTTTGGATATGTCCTTAAATTACCTACAACATTGCAGCTGAGATTAAGAACTTTACCCTAAATAAATAAGAACAGTTCATAGTATAATGCACTAAAAATACTTAAAAATTTAAAAAATGCATATTTTTATTATGGCATGATTTTGTCTATTTTGTAGCATTACATTGTAGTATTCTTCTGCCTCTGGCAAACAAGGGGGATACCATTATACTGTATATTCATGACAGCAGATTTCTGTAGGTCAGAGAAATCAGCAAGAGCCACATAAGAGTTTACAAGTGTAGTATAATTAAAGATCCTTCAAGATGATAAAAACAGCTCTTTGTCCATAAATTATGACATGTAGGACTTAAAAGCTTTTTACAGCTATACTATTGAGCTTTGGCTTGTTAAGAACTCATCTATCACTGTTAGTATTAGGTCTGACATCAAATATTCATTGAATTCTCTTTTCCCAGCTTATCCTAGTATTTCTACAAGCCTGCTGCTGATGCATTATTACAACAATTAACTTGTTGAGCATGAGAAAAATTCAGGAAAAAAACTTGTCATACACATGTACCAAGAGGCTTGATCAACACATTTAGATTATTTTGAGTTTGTTGAACTGAAACACTTCACAAAAACTGCATCAAACTAATCTATTGACTATATCAGAAAACACTGTTTACATGGAACCTTGTACAAACAACACAGCCCCGTGATTTATGAATTATTTTATAACCAGAATATACAGTCACAGTTGGAAGGTTCAAATATTCTTTTGCTAAAAGCACACTGTAAGAACTTCGACAGAAAAGTATAAGTAAACCATGTCAAAATCTGGGTTACAGCTGATGTGACAAGATTCCAAAGTATGACTGTGTTAAGTTAAAATTTCAGCAGAATATATACATAAAGACAACATATCAATCAAAGCATACTTGTTCACTTTCAGTAAATTGAATGCTGAACCAATTTTGATCGCTAAACAGAAAAGAAACATGTTTACAGCTTCTGACTGGCTGCATCCCCTAACAGTGTTACAGACAAAAATATTCCATAAAATCAACACCAAACCCAAGTTAATTATTGCCAGCAGGTGGCCAAGCATTGACATGCAATTAATCTACATCTTGTAACGAAGTTTAAGAAGTTAAACAGTCAGTTCATCATCTGGATATGTGATTTCCCTCAGACACTTCGTGCAGGTATATTTTCAGTGTATAACTACCAAAAATGACTCCGCCACAACAAAGTGACAGAATACCACATTTCGAGCACTTCCACAGGCCTGTTTGTATTGCTACATCCAGATTCTGAGCTTCTTACATTGGTAAGAAATTTCTTAGTTGACTATTCACACTGAAGTCAAATGAAGAGTTTCCTAGCCATGGGAATAAGCACGGTAAAAGAATCACAGAATCACAGAATCATTTAGGTTGGAAGAGACCTTCAAGATCACCTAGTCCAGCTTATGACCTAACACTAACAAGTCCTCCACTAAACCATGTCACTAAGCTCTACATCTAAACATCTTTTAAATACCTCCAGGAATGGTGACTCATCAGCTTAGAAAAGAGAAATATCTAAGTAGAAAAATAAATTTGCTTGTGAATATAACATCCCTCTCAGATACATTGTGATAATAGAAATAGAGCTCCACTTTACCAGAGTGTAAAATAATCTTGTTGAAAGATCTCTTGACCTTTCTTGATCAAGATAATCACATGGGAGATTGTGTTAATCAAACAGAACAGATTGGTACCCGTCAGAAGATTTCATGAATTCTGTGGAGTTTTGTTTCCTATTCTTGTTCTAGTTCTTCACGAGTTACTGTGAAATTCTGGCTCTGTCATTGTTCACAGAAGATTTATTACTGAGCTCTTTACATTAATTTGATACACTTCAGTTAAAATATTAATTAAAGATAACTGTAACAAGGGACCTGGAATATGTTGTGTGAGATGAGTTTCACAGAATGACATGTTGCTTATTATCTTCAAATGCAAAATTTTACTTGGGGCTGCCACAAAAAAGGCTTTCTTCTTTAGCCATGTTGAATGAAACAACATACTGGGCTCTGCAGGGTTGTTCCTAAACTGAAATTTGTTTAGACTTTTTGCCCCACTTGTGGTAAATTTAAAACTGTATTGGTTGAGTTCTAGAAATTTTCAGGTATGTCATCTCTGAATTATAAGTTATGATTCATTATTAGTTATAAAAGAATTGCAACAGTAGTCTATTAAAACAAAGCACATATAGCTGATGCTTCTATATCCCTCTTCTATATAGCCTTATCCATTTAATACAAGCTATTAATCAATGGGCTCGGAAATATTATCCCTTGTGAATAAATCTAGCAAACACAGACAGCAGACATTCTGAAAAAATTAGAAGTTGTAGAAGTAAATGATGTACAACTTACAATGGGGCTTCCATGTGGATTTCACAGTCTTCGGAAGAGACACAAGTAGTAATGTCATGTACACACACACATACATGCACATAAACAAAATCAGACCCTCAAACTAACTGTAGTAGAAAAGATGTAGAACATTATAAGAAATGCAGCTTCTGTTTGTCTTCTGAAACCCTAAATACTGAAAAAAGCGTATATTAGATTTGAAACAATTACTATCATGTTCCTTTTGAACACTAATAGTATACTAATGGATATGCCAGAAAAATATCAAAGCACGGACAACCTAGAATACCCACTTGCAAAAGGGTACCTTACTGAATTTGAATTAATAGATAAAATGCACTGGAACAGAATTTGATCAAACTAATAAAAGCAAAAACAACCACCACAGGATATCCTCAAAATATTCTGAAGCATAGTGAAAGCAAAGTTTAAATTATCTGCATTGTTTTGCTAAAGAACAAGGATATGAGATGACCAGCCTGATGGATGAGGGGAGAGTGGTAGATGTTGTCTTCCTGGAGTTCATTAAGGTCTTTGACACTGTCCCCTATAAGACCCTCATAGAGAAGCTGTTGAAATATGGGCTGGATGTGCAGACAGCAAGGTGGATCCAAAACTGACTGAAGGGCCAGGCCCAGAGGGTAGTGGTCAGTGGTGCAAAGTCTAGTTGGAGGCCAGGAATGAGCAGAGTACCCCGGAGATCAATACTGGGTCCAGTCCTGTTTAACATCTTCATTAATGATCTGGATGATGGTGTAGAGTGCACCCTTAGTAAATTTGCAGATTACGGTAAACTCATGGGAGCGGCTGATTCACCAGAGGGCCATGCTGCTATCTAGAGGGATCTTGACAAGCTGGAGAAGTGGGATGACAAGAATCTCATGAAGTTCAACAAGGGGAGTTGACATAGTCTTGCACTTGGGGAGGAACAACCCCCAACACTAGACCATGCTGGGGGCACCCAGCTGGAAAGCAACTCTGCAGAAAAGGACCTAGAAGTCCTGGTGGACACCAAGTTGAACATGAGTCAGCAATGGGCCCTTGCTGCTAAGAAGGCTGATGGTGTTCTTGGCTGCATCAGGCAAAGTATAGGCAGCAGGTCAAGAGAGGTGACCCTTCCCCTCTACTCAGCATTGGTGAGGCCACACCTGGCATACTGTGTCTTGTTCTGGGCCCCCCAGTGCAAGAGAGACATGGGCATACTGGAAAGAGTCCAATGGAGGGCCACCAAAATGATGAAGGGACTGGAGCACCTCTCCTTTGAGGAGAGATTGAAGGAATTGGATCTGTTCCCACGGGAGAAGAGGAGGCTCAGAGGGGCTCCTGTCAATATGTATAGATACCTGAAGGGAGGGTGAAAAGAAGACAGAGCCAGGATCTTTTCAGTGGTGCCCATGAACAGGACAAGAGGCAATGGGCACAAACTAGAACACAAGAGGTTCTGTCTAGACATCAGGAAGCACTTTGTTACTGTGCAGGTGATGGAGCACTGGCTCAAGTTGCCCAGAGAGGTTGTGGAGCCTCTCTCCTTGGAGATCTTCAGAAGCCATCAGGACATGGTCCTGGGCAACCTGCTCTAGGCGGGCAGGGGGGGGTTGGAGCAGACACAGGTCCCTTCCAACCTCAATTATTCTGTGATTCTTCAATTCTGTGAATTTCTACACTTTCTTGAAATCATTTGTTAGCTCGACCCTTCTTGTTACAGAAAACCTATTAATAGGGGGATATTTCTCATGTTCTTTCCCTAGAAGATATTATTGCCATTTATGTTTATAGCTGGCGTGTGCTGGCAGTCCTACCTTGTCTGTGGGGCTTGGCAGTCTACTGATCTTTTGTGTGCCCTGGCCACTGATCAGACTCACAGGATGGTCAAGGTTGGAACAAACCTCTGGATATCACCAGGTCCATAGTCTGTCTCTGTCTTCTAAACACTCTCCCATCAGCTTTTTATACACATTGATAAAATCTCCACCAAGCCTTCTGTTCTCCAGGATGAACAGTCCCAGCTCTCTCAGCCTCTTTCCATATGACAGATCCTCCCAGCCCTTAATCACCCTTGTGGCCCTTCAACGGTCTTCAGTAACTTCATGTCTTTCTTATACCAGGGAGCCCAGAATTGAATGCAATGCTCTAAATACAGCCTCATAACATGGATTCTTGATAAGCTGCTAACTCTGATGATCTTAGTAAAAGTTGTTAAGACTTGTTAAGTAAGAAGGCCTACAAAGTTTTGGTTAAATTGAATCAAGTCTGATTGAAAAACAGCCTCACAACTTCATCTAACTCAGCAAGCATGCACCAAAAAGAGTAACTTCTAATGAAGCTACAGTGTGAGTTCCTCAAAAAGACAGATAATTTCAGTAATATTTCTGCTATGAAGTAAGTTTAAAAGCTAACATCTGTATCACTGGTAAATATGTGACATCTGAAAAAGTTTGATTTCATCATTTCATGTTAACACACAAAAATCGAGATATTAACTTATGCAACAGTTAACCACTGCAAATATATAATCTTATTTTTGTATGCTTTCATTGCTTCTCCTCTTTCATCTGCTACACTTGACTGTTGTTTAATGACCAAACTATGTCTTTCTCTGTTTGTGTGGCACCTTGATTACACAGCATCTAGCACTATGGAGATGGCAGAGGGAAGCACTCAGGCTCAATTGTAATGCAAGTAAATGTATAGGGAATGCAGGTCTGTCCTTAGTTTTGTATTTTAAAGGAAAGCCAGACTTTGTTATGATATCCTGAAACAAATTAGAGATCATCTTTGAAAAAACTGGTGTAAAAAAAGAGGAAAATATAGTTTGTTACAATAGAGGGGTTCACTGGTGTACTAAATTGTTGATTAGATTATTTCTGTTATTTGATTTTTACACATGAATATAGGTGTAGAATTAGTTTATCTGACAAATATTTCTCTGTTAGAATTAAGCTGTCCAATAGAGAAATAACTTTACATTAAGAAAAGCCATACCAGATGACAAAAACATCAAATCAGATAACAGTTTTCCGGGAATAGATAATTTTGTCGTATTCACATAAAGATATAATACATGTAAAATATCTATTCATATCTTGATGTCACATTTGCTGCTTCTGGTGATGAAAAATTTATTTCTGATCTTGTGGAACACAAACTCATACTTTCAAATGTGAATTTACTACCCTCACATTTTGCAAATATCACAAATATATTACAGCTTCCTTCTAATTTACTTCCAGTAGCAAATTCACCTTCAGATGATAATTACTTGGAACTTATACATTTTTCTGCTAGTTCTCAAGTCCATCCTTCAATTAGAAGAACATTATATCAAAAAAATAGTTTGTTAACAGTAAGTACTTCCTCACCTTAAAGATAATGAAGCAACTGAAGCAAGACAAAAATGTTCTGTAGAACCCAGATGCTACAGGGAAGCATTGTGGCTTTGAAATAGATGGCTCCTGCAGACTGCTCTTGTGTCAAGCTGCTAATAACTACGATGTGGCTATCTGACATTTGCTTTTCAATGAAAAGAAATAGTATTCCTGAATAGGTGTTGGAAATGCTAATTTGACATGATTGTGATGTATACAGAAGACCAGAGGTAACAAGATATTGTGGATAGGTTTGGTAAGCTTTTCTTACTCTGTACTTGCAAATCAGCACTTTAGGCTTCCTAAATGTTGCACTAGAAAAGGATGTTATAGATCGGTGATTTTTTTCTTGTAGTACTGAACCTCTGCCTAGAGATACTAGTTTTTACAAGAGTTCTGCTCAGTTCATTCATGTAAAAATTCCCATTTGCATTCTAAATTATCTTTCTGCCATAAGTAACAAATCCATTCGTAAAGATTTAATAAGAAGAACTCTAAGTGGGTCTGGAAGGCTAGCCTAGCGAATCCTAGTATTGATGTGAACATATATATATATATATTTTTAAATTACAGTATTTTTATTTTAATTTACTTGCTCTAAGTATTTACTTCTTACAGATACTTTCATACAATTTTTAGAAAACCTTGTATTTTAAGGAAAAAACTCCTTTCCAGACATTGTTGTGAAATGAGAGGAGTATATATTTTTTTTTCTCATCAAAAATAGGGAAAATTAAGATTGTGATCTGTGATTTTCTGCATGTGAGTATTAAGTGGATGGATCAAGTACTGATCAAAGTCTATTGAGCTTGTACAAATATGACTTATAAGTAGGGTCTGAACTAATGGCGCCACCACAGTTTTTCCTTATTCATCCTTGGCATTTAATAATCCCCTTCTACATCCTACTTTATTGAATGTTGATCTCTGAGGTCTCTCAGCAAACAATGTTCTTCAACTGACCATCCAAACTCACTAGTACAGCACTTTCCTCATCATCAGGAGAAAAAATCTCTCAATATTATTAGGTAGACACTACTAATAAAGAGCAGTGATATACCCCAGTATATCAAAAGACCTCTTTCAGTGTGTCACGGGCAGAACGGTTCCCATGGATGGCCAGCAATGGCTAAAAAAGAACACTAATGGCACTTGGTATGCTTGATGGCTTGTTACATACACCCTGAGGCACAGCTAGGGAGACTTTTCATGAAGTAATAGTCTAAAGGCAGGCAAATCAGGAAGCGCGCTTGATTCACAAACAACCTTCAGAAGTTTATGGAAGACACAGCTAAACAGGTTTGTAGACTGAACTTGTAGTGTGCAGAAGTATAATTAGAACTTCACTTAAAAATGAAACTGTGGAAACTGAGTTGCCTTCCTTTTTTAGCAACATATATATACATATATATCTATTCTGTATATTTGTTGCTTCTTGATAGGATATTTCTGTTTATGAAGACTGACAAGTTTTACTGTGAAAAAAAAAAAAAAAAGTAAAGAAAAAGCTACTTCTTGTATGCTCTTGGAACAGACAGTGAGAATAACTTCCAGGCTGAAAATGAGTCTCTTAAGATTTCAGAATAGGAAAGGCTAGAAAAGTCCAGGAGTACAAATACACAAATCTTTTTGAGTGTTTGATTTGTTTCCTAGCATTGAAACTATTCTGTGTCAAAATGCATTTTTATCAAGATTTCCTGTAACTTAGGGTGATATTGCAATAATAATGCACAGGTAATATTTCAATGTGGCTGTTATGAATGGAGGTGCACGTACAGGGAAAATAAAGAACAGACCATGAAACCTAGAGGCTTAATGCATTGTTTGTAGTCAGACACCAGTGATCTAGTTTGATGTTTCTGAGAGTGGTGTAAAACATAGGGTAACCTTTGCCTATTCCTTACTCTGGAATTCCCATGTACCAAATGCCACCGAGGCAGACCAGCTTCCCTGGGATGGCTGCCAACACTGTGAATACAGCTTGCTGAAAATAATTTGGTGCCAATAATACACAAAGGGCAATCACTGAAAGTGAAAGATGCCATCAGAAGATTTAGCACAAGCACAGGAAGACTATAGAAACAGTAAGTGAGGGATATATGTATTTCAAGAGAGAGCTAACCGACAATTGCAAAACAACTTCTGCAGTTTGTAGAACATTTTTCAATAGTTACAATAATTTCAGATGCCTGTAGGCAAATTTATTTTCCATTTGTACTGCTATCTTCAGGATCATTAAGAAGCTGGAATCTAAACAGAGGTGTAGCCTGATTTGCTGATGTGCTAGTGACAGGAAGATAAGATAATTTTGCTGGACTCGTTTGTGCAGAAACATGTTGGGAGATATGATAAAGCCTACAAAACTGCTGCATTAACCTTGTTGTATCAGAATACAAGATAGCATGGGAAGAAATTAAGAAGAAATTAAGAAAAAGGTAGATCCCAGAAAGTCTTGAACTGTTAGATGGTTTGGCTCTTCAAAATAAAATGCAGTAGACATTAGTTGCCAGAATATTAAAGTACAACTTATAGAAAACACACAAAGCTGCAAGGTCAGGTTGATGGAATAGAACAGGATTTTTCTTGTTATCAGACTCAGATATAAACTGAATACAAATACTAGAAATCATACTACTTTCTTTATGTAACATATACAACCCTCTTCCAAACATGGAATATTACCACAAAGCTAAGCAGACTTTTTCTTGCACATATAAAAATAAAACTTGGCTTATATCTACTAAGTTTCCTGTATCATGCATTTTTTCAAGACCTTTTGACAGGGAAAACCTCCAGTCATAGGTCTGATCTTCTTTAATTTTGTGAGTTTCATTTAGATCCTCTTATTTTTCCTCATATCTGTATATAATAACTCAAGAATGATTCACAATTACAATTTTTGTACTACTATAGAATTTAAAAAAGGCGATAGAAATATTTCAAATACACAGATATTCTCTCTCAGTTTTCCAAAACAACTACTGAATAAATATTTTATGGAATTTCTAAAAATGTTAAAATAATTGAGTAATCAATTGCTGGTGCCATGAACTGTTATTATAAAGATCTGCAAAGACATTGGAAATTGCTCAATATTCAAACACTCCTGTGTGTAAAATCAGTCACATGGTTAAATACATTGTTAAAGAACTAAAACATCCACAGCATTTAAAATCACCATTCTCCACTAAAAAGAAAATGTATGGACATATTATTGTTGTAGTGAAACACATTATTTGCAGGTACAGCCATCATGGCTTTTCTTTCACATATTAAGAAAAATTGCTGTAATAAATTCTCAAGGTATGTGTGAATGGTCTAAATATTCATATATAATGAGTTGTCACAGGGTGAACAAGTGAGGCTAATAAATGATCAGGGGGAAATAAATAATGATCCTCATCACTGCTTGTCAAATCTTTGTTTCCTGCAGTCTTCTCAGATTTTTTTTTTTCTCTTGCATGCCTCATCCTCAAGCATGAATACTTTCCAGTACTGCATAATGTAGGACTATAGGTTATGACTATGACTTGTTCTCTCAATTATTCTCTTTTAAACATGTGATGATTTGTTTGAAAAATTGGAACAAATATATCTTGCAGTTGGAAAGGGGAGTGTTGAGGAATATGATAATCCTCAGTTTCTCAACAGCTCATTTTGAAGTTTCACAGAGATGTGTCCTCTACAAGCAATCTTTATCCTGATGGTGGAGACAACCTTTATGTCAACATAATGATGGAGTCAACCCTTGTGAAGAAAGCTGTGTTAAGAAGCTGGACCAAAGCCCCTGAGTACCATGATGTTGAATTGATTAGATATTTCTCTGGGCAGCCAGTATAGAAATATTGGAGGTTAGAAGATAAAGACTTGATGGAAATGAGGAGAAACCGAGATGAAGTACACTTAGTATCAGCACTTTGCTATGCAGTATTGGATAGAGGAAGGTGCATTATTATAGACATTCAAGGTAAAAAGATACAGTATAATTTTTCCCTATCTTTCTCTGTATCCACCCTTTCCCCCTTCTTCCTCCTCCACCCTTTCACTATCTGCATGCACACACCCTGCCACCACCATGTGAAGCAAAGCAGGGGCTTTTGGGACAGACACGACACGTTCTCTGAGGGAGGTTCTGGTTGCTTGTCCGGTGACACAGAGGAAAGGTGCACTATTAGCAGAGCTATGGGATCGGTCTCTGCTGTGGGGGTTGCTATAGGGAATCCACAGGGTATGTAAGATTTCCACTCTGCCTGCTGAAACTGGAGTCTGTACTTCGAGTTCAGTGGGCGTATGGTAGGTGAACTGAACCCTTAATTTTTATCATTTAAATAAATTAAATAAATGCTTGAGGTATTTCCATCCCCAGTTCTTAGGAAGAGCTCCAGATCCCCAGGATAAAGTTTTTCCTATTTTCCATAACAAACTATTTTATGAAATGGCCAAATTTCCATAATTGAAGACTGTCAGAATAAACTGCTTATATAAACATTAGGTTGTTCTGTAGTCAAATAACTAAATTCATACACAAAGAATAGAAAATCTAAATATTATATTCAAACAATAACTAATTTCTGTCTCAGTTAGAAAATCTGGAGTGACAAAAGCTTGAATCTTCAACTCTTAAAAGATATTTATATGCTGACAGGGAAGTCATTTCAAAAAAGCAACCTTTAGTACATTTGAGTTTGCTGAGCCTCTGTGCTGCTACTTGTGGGGAACAGAGATATCTTACTTAACTGAGTCTTACTGATCTTACTAATATGTTGCATGCAACATTTTCATACCCCATTGGTACTGCCACACAGCTTTGCATCATAGAGCAATAGCCTTAAATAATCTCTTAGCTCAATACAATTTTTCCTAGGTTAGCATTTCATCTGGTATGAGTCTGAACATGATATCATGTTCCTATTTGGGATCTTAAGTCTCTGAGATCATCTCTACTTGCCTTTCTCTCTTTCACTGTGTTATCAATCTTAATCAGAAATGTTTCTGATGTTTCATGGTAACCTAGGAAATACCTTCCCCTGCCCTATAGTCTGTCTTCAGATGGTGCATCAACTTCCTGCAATGATCTGCTGAGTTCAAAGGGACAGATGTAATTTTCCAGAATCAGAAGACAAAATATTCTATTTTCTTTGATATTTCCATTTTTTAAAATTAGCTAGAAATAAAATTCTTTACCTTTAAATATAGAAATGACTAAGTAATGAAATAAGCCCATTTTGCTGGATTTTGGTTTTCTACTCTCTAAAGAAAAGCAAGAAAAGAACAAAACTGGGAAGTTTTTAGAAGAAGCTACCGTGAATGTAATCTAAAAGATGGACAGAAAAGCAAAGATGGCATTAAGCCCAAGAGTTTCAGAAAAAAATTAGAGAAAATTGTTTTATATTTCTGGTGGATGTAAAATGTTTGCCCCAACATGCATCCTCCAGTTCTTCTATGGAGTAGAGGGTGAGTGGAAGATAACTCTGCTTCTTCTAGTGAAGGGCAAATAGCATTAATTTTATTTTTAATATAATTTAATATTATAATAAAATTATAATCATTAACCATTTTGCTATTTCTAGTAGTACGATCTCCTACCCTATTGACAACTCTGGACTACCATTTCGTTAAAGTCTACCATAGCATGGTTGATGTGACATGTTTGATAGCTTGCTTTTCAAACACTCTGAGGATCTCACAGTTACCGTGAAGCCAATGTGAGCTCCAGGAAGGCACAAGTTTCAAAATGAACTCCCCCAAAACACTTAAAAGAAGAGGTTAATTTTTGCAGATTCTGAATTTGGTCCTTAAAGTAATCTTCATTTGAAGGGAAAGTGCTGAAGTGACCAAGTCAAAACTAAAACTTTTTTTCTATGCAGCTATATGTTAAAATAATAATGGTAAAGCCTCTCCAAAAAACAAAACAAAACNTTTTTTGTATTCATCAGAAACACTCAGAAACACCCCCTTCTTAAATTAGATTTTTCATTAATGTATCCTTTTATACCAGACTTCTGGAACAGTGAATGCCATTGCATGTATGAAACATGTCTTAACATTTCTTATACTGTACTTGATAATGTCACAGCTTAGGTTGACCGAATTTCATATCTGCCTTGGCTAAGACTAAGGCCAATCCCTTTTACATGACTGACTTTCCAATGAGTTCCTATTCCAGCCCCATGGGACTGCAGGAGGACTGCTTAAGATTCATGGAAAACTTGCAAAGGAACATGAGTAGATCACCCTGTGATCTGCGGATTCTTGACTCTGAAATGCAATGAGGGCAATTTAAGTGACCAGCCAATAAGTACACCAGCACTGGTGATTTTGGTAAAAATATCTAATGGATGGACTTTTTACAAATTCTTTTCCTGACCTCCTGGTCACTGAACTCTACAGCTATCCTGTAGCTCAGAACCACCCTATCGCTCTCTACAGTGTAGATTATTTGTTGTTAGTACATAAAAATCTGTAGTATGTCAAATGTGAGGGTAAACTATGATGAATCTCATCTCCCAATAGGAACCACTAGAGCAACTGTGTCAACAGGGTTATTCATACTTGACTTTTTAATGTAAATTAGCTAAAACAATTTTTTTCTCTCTGCTGCACTCAAGTGGCACTTCTCTGCAGAATGCAGTGGTATCAGAATTCAGATTCCAGTTTGCCAGAGGCTGACTTACAATAGTGACTTTATAAATTAGTTATCGTCCCATATATTCGCAACACAGACAAGAACTCCATGGTTTGTTCAAAGGCATTAGATTTGCTGGTGCTGAACTTAATAAAGTATAGAACAGTTTAGGTAATGAAGAAGTTGTTAACATCAGATTGTGACTAATTTTCTATCTGCTACTAGGAGAAACAGCATTAGTTCCCATGACAAAACCTATAAATGTGTGATGAAAAGGTAATTTTTAGACAAGTGTTCTGAGCAGAAAATGAGGATAAGAGAGTCAAAAAGGAGAAAATTCTCCTTTAACATAATCTCCCCAAAAAACATCTCTAGAAATAGAGTAGCTCAGGGGCTTTCAAAGTTCTCCTGAAATCAGAGCTGAAGAAGGTCAACTGTCAAAGTACTGTCAACAGCTGACGATTAAAGGGTGGCTACAAAGGACTAAGACCTCTGTGCTAATTGTTTTCTACATTTTAAACATCTGGACCTTCTGAGACTTTTTTTAGAGAATGAATCATTTATTTGCAAACTAATTTTCACCAGCTATCATATAAAGCTAAAGTGCCAAACACAGGTTGACATTAACTGCCATTTGCTGTATTCTTTTATGAAATATTAAATAGTTTTTACTAATACTTAGAAAACGACAGAAGTCAGCTCAGGCTTGTTCACATTAGTAGTAAACATGATTAAAAGTAAAAAAAGGATTAGCCAAGTGATGCTTGGCATATTTTTAA
Organism: Anseranas semipalmata; assembly: GCA_013399115.1. Lineage (NCBI taxonomy): Eukaryota > Metazoa > Chordata > Aves > Anseriformes > Anseranatidae > Anseranas > Anseranas semipalmata. Next base: position 777,222 of record VXAA01006355.1, read on the forward strand.
ACTAAACCAATTAAAAAATTTGAATGCAGTGGAACTGAGTTGCTGTTGCATAATAGGTGGTCCAGATGAATATGAGGCTGCCCCCCAAGAGGTTTTCTGACCAGTTGACAGGCTTAAACATTATATTCTCCCTTTCTCTCATTATTGGATTAAAATAATGCTTGCTATGGTGTTTAAGCAAATAATAATAATAATAATAATAATAATAATAATAAACAAACAGAATCCCACATTCCTTTACTCTGCTGCAGAAGCCCTAAAGGGCTACGTTTGGGGGAAGGATGAGAAGAAAAAGAATACATCTGTGGTGCACATGCAAGCCTCTTTTTAAAGCAAGTTTCTTCCACAGATGAAAGCTGCAACTGCTACAAGGAAATCTTAACAAGAAGAAATAAGCTCTTCAGTTATTAAACAAATAAATCACGAAGCGTTGTTAATTTTTTCACTTATTTTCAAAATAAAAAATAAGGTAGTACTAGGCCTATTGAGAGGACAGTGAAAAAGGATTGCTGAAAGACAAGGAAATTGAAGGCCTCAGTGACCTTTAGAGCTTTTAATTCAGACTCAATAAAATGAAAAGATCTAAGCAGACTTTTAAAAATGATAACAAGATCAGAACAAGCTTTTCAATCACCCCTTCCTGACAGCAAGCACCCATGTCAAGCAACCAGGTTTTAAAGTCCCTGTGCCCCACAGTTCTCACAGGCAAGGTCTGAGTTCTTCAGTAGTGGTGAGATGTTTTTTCTCAAAATACACCTGTGCTTTTCTCTAAAAATCAACAATTTGCTGGAATGAAAGCCAATGAGGATGTGTCCATTTGGACAAAACACAATTAGAAAGATCTTTTTGTTCAGGACAGAGTTTCTGGAAATGCAGGTGGAGATTTGTCCGAGACCACATTCATGTGTCACTTCAGCTATTGCAATATAGAGGCTCCATTTTCAAGCCGCGTGTCTGTATGGAGCAGTGGGCTGCTGCTTGAGTCTGCCAAGCCCCACAGATTTGGAGCTCAATGCTTGAGGGACACTGCCATGGCCGTCCACCCTGGGGAACCAGCACAAGCATAGAGGGAACTTGAATGTTTTTCTCCCATATCCTCTTAAGAGCACTAACCACAGGTTGTTGGCTACTTCTTTCTGAGGAAGAAGGTGAAAACACTTCCCAGACAAGCTCTAGTGCACAGCAGTTTTTTAGACTTCGCCATTTCATTTAAAGACTAGAGTGGATTCAAGCATTTTTTGAAAGCTTGACCAATTCTTTCAGCTTTGATGATAATATATAACATGAACTTCAAACAATATACTCATGTTGCACTGTTTCTTGTTACCATACTATTACAGAAGATATATTTTGGTGGTGGATGTTATTATAACAGCTATAGTTTCATGGTTCAAAGAGACAGGATGTTACAGCCTTGCTACATGAAAAGCACCTTGTGATACTGAGCAGTGCATTTTGGTCCCTAGGCAAAATTACCATTTCCCTGTTATTTATCAGATTTTTAAATTATTACTTACATAGCTATATCATTGAAGCAGATAATGGCCTATACGGAACACAGCGAGATCAGCCCCCTCTGTATTATAAATATATGCACTTTTGCAGATGCTAGCACATAAGCTAAAGATTAACAGTGGGGTTGTGATTTCAGATTTTTTTTTTTTTTATGAGAAAGGAGAGGAGAGAAAGGAGGTAATGGAAGGAAAAGAATGCATCACAGTTTCTGAGGAGCCATCAAAAGCAACTAGACAGTAGCTCAACTGTGAGGAAGCTGTGGAAAACAGTGGTGTGAAACAGGTTCTGCTAAAGGCTAATGAGCCTAAAATTTGATCTAACTAGTGAAGAGGAGTGTTTATAAGACCTGAAAGCTCAGTGGGTCTGATCTTTCACAGATATAAATTGATGGAGTCCTATTAATCTCAGTGGAACCATGCCATTTTACACTGTCACACTCCAATCCAATTTGAGTCTTCTTTTTATTTTTCAGTGGTTCTGCTTTTTAAAGCAGTCCTACAAAAACAAAGCAACTGTGCACGTGAGGAATTTGTTTGGTAAAGAAATACATTCCAGTTTTATCTTTCCAGCTGGGACTCCCAGTTTGTCCAAAAAAAATTAGTCTTTTTTTTTTTTTAAAAAAAACCAAACACATAATAGTAGAATTTAGAAAATATACTGCTTCCACTATAATAATTCTCTTTCTACAGTATATTATTTTCCACTTCATCTAGTTTTGTAAGGACATTTTCAATGTACTGACAGAGGGCATTTTAATAACTGTGTCCTCAGATCTACTACAGCAGAAAGGAACTCACCGTGCTCCAAATCCTCAAACAGGCAAAGCTCCCTCCTCTCCTTTGCTGATGTGTGCAAGTTCTCCGTTCTTAATCAGGACTAATTATAGTTTTTCTGGCTGTCTTACAGTCTTCTAATGGACTTATTGATTAAAATGGAGATACACTGCCTAATTAAATTTATGATGGCCGTTCTGATGCCACTTGAACATTGTTGTTAATAGACACTCAGATATTGTGACAGTGTGTGAAACAGAAATGCCAATGAATAAGTCAAACAAAACCAAGTCATACCCTAGCATTTGAAACAGAAAGGGGCAGTGACCTGTTTCAATATGGTTATCAGTTAGCATAAAGCCAGAAGTATGCTAGGAGACTAATGGAAAACAGAGGACCCCATTTCCACAAAGATGTCATGGATCTACTTTCATCTCTCCCTGGAAGTCTATGTGACCTCTCCCCATCCACCCCAGCAGCCTGATATGGCAGCAAGTCCTTATTCTACCTAACCTTCTCAGAAATTTAAGACCAAGCATAAGTGGCAAATTGAGTGAAAGGAGAAACCAAATGTCAGATACTGCTCATTTTTAGTGTATTTCAGTGTGCATCTGCATACATAGATGAAGCTCACAGCACTGCTTCTGGTGGAAAGTGGTGCTCTTCTACAGACATATTAAGCAGATGCTGTCCTCTGGGTCTCTCTAAGCGGTGCTCTCAAGTCTATTCCAGGCTCATAATACATAAAGTGGAAAACATCTACATCCTCTGGCTGACAGCTGAATGCCTGAGAAAGTACTAAAGCATTTCATGTCGATAAATGTTCATTTCTAAAGCACAGCAACCACCTAGGAATCATCATCTCTCTTTCTAAGGGATAAGTCCTTGCACACTAAGGGCAGTTCTCCCACACCATATTAGCAAGTGTAAAACAGGCAAACCCCAGAGCTTAGCCAGCCTTCACAAGCACTGGAAAACATGAGCTAAGGGGGAAGGGCTGAATAGGGGGAGAGAAAGGGAATAAAAACATGAGAATATAGACCCTTTCTTTCAGAAGGAATAATGGGTAATTTCCAAAGAGAACATAAGCAATTAGATGGTAGCTCAATATCATCCTCCAGGAGTTCTCTAGTTAAAGTTGAGGTTTCTTAATTTCGCTTTTACAGATGTGCATTTCTCTGAGCCATCTCTTAGTTGCTGTACATTCAGTCAAAACATGCCTACCTCCTACTTTATTCTTGGAAAGGTAATGTTCTTCCTTTCCAAAACTTTTTTGCTACATCCAGATGGGTTAGTATCATCAACTGTGCTCTGAACGACTATATAGAGAATAGTCTACAGGTCCTGACAGCAGTTGCCCCACAAAGTGTGTTTTTATGCCTCTATGACAATTAGCTAAACTTAGTTTGATGGGAGATTCTGTGCTGTCCTTTTAAAAACCTTATACTGCTGGCATTAACACATGCTGTAGTGAGAGATTAGTTGGTGAGTTTTCTCATACCAAGAATTTTTGTGGGTAACTAGTATAAACCTACCAGCTACAGAAAAAAAATCTCTCTGCAGCTATCTTCTGCTAAATATTTGTTTCTTATTTTTAATATAACCTTCTCAAAGAAAAATAAACCTTGCTGTTTGTGTCTGCATGCAAGTCTTCTTTAGCTAAACTGTGACAAATTTGTCTCTCTATGTGACTGGGAGAATCCTAACTGCTCACCCCCACCTATTAAGAGGGAGAGATCATCAGCTATGTTTAACCATCCAGGCAACCTGGATGTCTTATTTGGCTGGATAGCAAGCTAGCAGAAGCATATCATATACCACCATGAGACTACGTGGCTTAAATAAGTAGCTAAACTGAGTTCTCATCCATCCTCCCTCACAGTTCCCACTGGGAGGAAGAACAGAATAAGAAAATCAAACTCAGTAAGGCCCTTTCATTAGTTTAATTTCTATAGTTCAACATTGTTTACATAATAGCTATAGATTTTTCACTTTCTAAGAACAGAACAAATGAAAAATGTACATTGAAATTACAACATCACTGGACTGCAAATACCACACTATTAAATATGTGCAAGAGAAGTGCTTAAATCATTTAATCTTTGTTTTTTGAGAATTGTCCCTGCACCAAATTTTTCACTTACAGATTTGCTGCTGAAGTCTGGCTTCTGGAACTGCCCTCTCTTCTATCTGATCTGGCTCTGATTTCTTAATTTTCTATTTTAAAACTGGAGGCCTTAAAACAGATAGTAACAAGCCCAGCTCCGAGCACTGTTAACTCTAGCAGTGTACGTTCTGAATCTGACAGAGTTTACTACAGGAAATCAGAAATGATAAGTTCAAAGGATCAAATACTGCTTTTAATCCAATTTTGGGGGGGATGCTGCTGCAATAAGAACAGTAGTAAAAATAAAACTAAAAAATTTTCTAAACTCTTTTCAGGAAGACAGAAGAATTCTTTTGCTAAATAATCTTTCAGAAGTTGACTTTGCATTTTAAATTTCAATAAATTAAATAAATTTACTTAAATAGAACAAATACAACCTATCTACTTAGTATTTACACAAAGCTAACACTTCAGACTTGACAAATACCTACTACTATCAGAAGACACATTTTTTGCTTTTCCATTCGTTTACTGTGAAGCCACTGGACAAGTTTACCAGCCCCCCTTGTTCGATTGCATATAAGGGCCTTTGTGTTGCCTGGCTTTATAGTTATCATTATATCATTGCCTACATTGCTGCACCTCATGTTGGTCAGAGAAAGAAAAAGCATCAGAACTTCTGAACTGCTTAAGGATACAGAGGCTGCATGTCTGTGTGTCCCAGTGACCCCAGGGCACAAACTCGAAATTACATCAGTTCAACATCCTGAAGCTTATAGCTCAAGAGCACAATTTTCACACCAGATGTAAAGCCAATGTTTGACTGAAAGTGTAAAAACTGATGTCCCTGCAGGGGTATGACTGTTTTCTGGCTGAGGGACAAGAAAAATGAATGTTATAATTCTAACACAGAGAGACCCATCTTCCACCCAATATGCATGTGGGAGGTGGAATACTGAGCCATCATTTCGTTACAAAACACTTAATTTTGTTCTGGCAGCTGGTAAGACCCCAGCTGTCCCTTTCACTTTCACCCTGTGACAAACACATGGTAAGCTGTAAAAATCTCAAACACTAAAATGGAGAAAAGATGAACAATAGTGAGTTGCTAAAAATGCTCATTTGCATGGGATGTCTTCCTGACTGCCCCACATGACTTGCTTTTCTGTTAGACAAACTGCATCTAGAGTTTTTGGCCATATATTTACAAGATTACATGACAAATTAGGTTTTAAATATGTCTTATGATGAAATGAAGAAGCATCAGGCTTTAGTCTTTTGACAGTAATGACTTGGTTAGTAGCTGGCATTTCTGTTTCATACAGCTCTTATAAAAGAAACTACCAGTACAAGAGAAGTTTTTTCCCCTGTGAGACTGAAAAATTACAAGAAAACCATATATACATCATAAAATATCAATTTTCAGACTGTTTCTCATTAAAATATGCTTCAACTATTGGTAGAAGAACCATTGGGTGAGTGAAAAGGAATTACGTATGACTGAACGTCTCAATTATACTTCATAATTGCAATGAAGACACTGGAAAATCAGTCTGCTTCAATGACCTAGCTAGGGGTCTGGTAAGGGCAATCTGAGAGCTGGGTTTCAGAAGGGAAAAGGACTTAACTGGTGAGGAAAGGGAGGAAACAGCTGCTGTTATATGGTATATTTATATACTAGGTTACAGAATTAAAGATTTCACAGTTTAAAAGTGATCTGCAATACTCTGAATCAGGTTCAATAGAATACGCAGTACCCTGCTGGGATCACTAGAACTTCACTGGTGACAACTCTTGTCCACCCTTCTGAAATAACCTGAGAAAGAGCAGCCATTTATATCACATGAAACTTCTGCAATACAAACTCTTTTTGACACAATGTGACTCCAAATGCCAGTAAGCTTCTTATCCACTGCAGAGAGGCCAGCCTTAAACTGTATTTTGTTCTTGATGCTGAACTGAGAATGTTCAAAGAAAGCACTGCAGTGAAACTTTCATTAGTAAAGTAGAAAAACAGTGCCATTTCCTCAGCTGAAGTCCACTTAGCGTATTTACTATTCGTATCACCAGTAGTAGTTGCTACAAAATACAGATTTAGGGGTTTATAAACCAAGCTTCTCTCAAAAGAAGATTTTGTTTTTCAAAAAAGTGAATAATTTAATTCTAGGAAATTAGTATAAACCAATGTCTTACAGACTGTCATTTGGAAGCTTGGATATCTTCAAGTAGCTATAGGGTTGTTCCTTGCAGAACAGAAGATAGTACCTCTAGATTCAGGCTTCTCTTTTTTCAAATTTACTAATTAATCATTGAACAAATACTATATTAACCTTTCTAAACTTGGGCCTAGAGAAGCAGAGCTTTAGTTTTTAAAAACAGCTGGCAGTTCGTGTAAGACTTTGGGGAGGGCTGCAGAGGACAGAATGGCACGGGGATTACAGAATAATAGCTCAACTAACAAAGCTTGACTTAGGGTTGTTTGATGACATGAAAAAAATTGTCCTTAAGTACCTCAAAATAGATGTGGCACTAAAGATCTGTGTTATCTGTGACAAGCTTCTTTGTTTCTGCAGCCATCAGTGAAGATACAGCAAAGGAAATGGAGGAGCTGCAGTTATGCATTTGCAATACACAAAGTCCTTGTTTTCCCACTAGGCACTGCAGAATAGCAATTGTCCATTCACAGCACATATCACATCCTCTGCATTTCAGAGCTAATATTTTTGCAGTCCTGAAGCTAGCGTGTTTGAGCCTAGTATGGCTAATTTTTGTAACCCTTTGAGGTGCCTTGCACGAGGTAGGTGTGCTCATTGTCTGTTAATTGTTACATGAATTGTTTTATCAGGTATACATTTTAAAGTTAAACTAAAAGATTTTCAGATTGTAGAGGGTTTATATCTACAGTAACATCTCAAACAGAGCTGTCTCATTTCACAAATTGGGAAAATATAAAGATTGCTAGTCACTGAGCATACCTGTATTTTAATCCAGTTAATAATGGACATTGGCTATGTTGTCTGAAATTATTTTTAAGATCACCCATACACACACATACACGAGCTCTGACAAGTGGCTCCTCCTCTTGTATGTTAGAATCACACTCCTGAAAACAATGTTAGTTTTATGCTAGCAGTTGCTTTCGCTTCCTGCAGCACACACTGTCCACTGTACTGCTGCAATAGTTGTTCAAGGCAGATCACTAGCTCAAATATGAATTGAACCTATATGCCGTTAAACAGACATCAGCTTTCGTTATTTCAACTTCCAATTAATTTCCACTTTTCTCTGGTTAAGTAGCAAAAGATAGCTGGCAACTGGTGTTAATATAAGATGATCAGCTCCCTCCCTTCACGCTGAGAATCTGCTCATAAGTCAAAGCTCAGGCTTCTTAATTTCAAACTTCTGAACCCAAACCAAGTAAAGCAGTCTAAGTAAGCATGTAGGAAAAAAAATGACGTGGTATAAGTACTCCTAAATATGAGGTTGATACTCTTTCCTGTTCGATCTGTTTTTTTTTTTTTTTTTTTTTTTTTTTTTTTTTTCCCCAACTCCTTCTCTCTCTGCTCTAACTCTCAGATGAACTCACAGCACCCTCAGGATACGAATGAGTTTCTGCTTTCTTCTCCCTTCATCTAAGCCAACCAAGTCCCAGGTATCCTCTCCTGCCATAAAGCAGTTGGAAAACACATAGAGAAAGCAATCACACTTTCCTCAATGGATCAGAAAGGACTACGATAACAGATTCTTTCCACAATCTCCTTTTGCCATCAAACAGTTAAACCAACATAAGTTAAAATTCTCATCTAGTTTGAATAAAGAGAAAAAGGGAGGAAATTCAAAATCTGGTTGCTGTAGTAACAATCATCAGTAAAAATCTTTTCCAATAAATAATAGTATTATCTCCCTCTCCCCCTTCACAATTTTAGTTCCCCTTCAGAAATCATCATGCTGTCTCTTTTAGATTTGCTGTACATACCTCAACCATTAAACAAGACATTTAACCATAGTGGCAGTTCTGTGACCTTTGAATGCCGTGAAATCTCTAAGCGGTGCAGCTTGTTCATGAAGACTTGTACTGCAGAATCCAGTAACTGCATCCAGGATTAGGAATACAAGTAAGTAACAACAGCAAAAAAAAAAAAAAAAAANAATAAAAAGGAAAAGAAAACCTCCCCAAGTCCCCCAACCCAGCCAATAAAACCACCTTAAGAAGCAAAAAGAATCGGAAAGAGAGTGCACTTTTCTGCCAGTGTAAGGGCTGGGATAGCGCTGAGCTTGCTGCAGTCAGACTGGCTGTGTTAGCAAGCAGAAGGCCGTGCACGGCTGGGAGGTGCTGTCAACTGCCACAGGCAAGGGAAAGCAGACCAATCCGCTTCAGCACTGTCAGCTCGCTGGAGTGAAGCCTTTTCTGTTTATGTTTCCTCATTTCAAGAGTGACGTCAAAGGGTTTAGTTTTTCCTCTGCATGCGCTATTAATTTTAAGCGACTACTATGGGAAGAATGTGGCAGTGATTTAGGCAGGCTACCCTACTAAAAGAAGCCAGAGTCGTAATTTATCTGTCCTGGATTTAGCTTAGAAATATTTTATAATGAGTGGTACCAGAAAGATCCAAAATATCCACAGAAAATGGAGATAGGCTATAAATATGCATATATATATTGAAGTTTTCTTAAATGTTCCTAAGATATTTCACAGGGAGAGCTGTTATCTGTATGGGTTGTGGTGCAAAAATCAGACTTGATTCTGCCCTTGCCCTGAAGTAAATCAGGAACTGCTTCTCTAAATTCAGTGCTGCTACACCAGTGTAAACCAGGCAAAAAAGATAAGACTGAGACTACTGTACACAACCTTTTATCAGTCAGCACTAGCTAGATTGCAAATTAGCAAACGTCTTTCATTACTAGGTCAGAGTAATGGGCTGCTTAAGGTCTGCTGCTCTGGGCAAACAACCGTTCCATCAGCTGGTCGCAGCCCAGCCATGCTCTCCTTGCAGTTCTGCTGTGGACCACCACAGGGGATTTATTTCATACCAAAGTCTGTATCAAAGGCAAGAGGCAATGGTAATGCCTGGCTTCTTGTGTCACTGCATCATTGTCAGAAGAGAAGCTATACAGCTGAAACTGAAGGAAAAAACAAGCAACATATGTCAAGGTTAATTAGCATGGGCAAGAGAGGCCACACAAGCACAAGATAATTGATAAGAGATCAGTTAGTAACAATAGCTGCTTAGTTATCTTCATCATTTTAATGTTATTGATTTGTTTTTCTAGGGATTCTTTTCAAAGAGTTTGGTTTATAAAGTATGGTTAACTCCTAATGACTCTTAACAGTATAACATTTAATTTTAAATACATAATTGCTCTTGAAAGTGGATACACTAACAGCTCTCAGTGATCCACAGAACAGGTGAAAAAATAGTAGTAGTAGTAGGCGGAGGAGGAGGAGGAGGAGCTTCTCCAGGAGAATACACTCATGACAACCAATTGATGCTACCAAACCTTGTTCTGGAGAGGCCAAAATATTTAATCATATTTTCACAGAAAAGTTAACCTGTGGTATCACTGCTAATGTAATCAGTTTCAGCAGAAATGCAAAGGATTGTGGTGCTGGAATAACATGTTAAAAAGTACTAAATAAATTAGAGATTTGCAAAATCAATTAGAGTTCATTAGCTTCATCTGACTGTACTTAGAGATCTGTATGAAGCAATCTGGAATGTATAAATAGGAATACTATCTGTAATACAAAGAAAATTATCACGTTCATCTTCACTCAGCATTGGTGAGGGTGCAGCTGAGTATTGCACTTTGGGAATTGCACTTCAGGGACTAGTTTTGGGAACATCAGCTGAAAATGATATGGTTCAGTGGAATGGTTCCAGTGAGAACAATCAGATCTGAATGATTTGATATTGTTTAGTCCAAAAAAATGAGGGTTGATAACAGTTATTTACTATTTAAAGTTAAAAACAACAAAAACAAAAACCCAAACAATACTAGAATTTATTCTTTGGCCTGGAGACATTATCTGGCCTTTAAAATCTTTCAGCGGCTTCATGACAACATACACACACGTAACTGTGTAATAAGTCTCAAACTGTGTTTGGACATTGCTTAGGAGAGTGCCTACACTCTGTGAGGGCCCACTTTAGGCGTATGACATTATAATCAGTGTGCACTGTCCAGGCCTGTGTTCTGGCTCGGTTTATTTTACCAGTACAAAAATAGGTCATTGGCAAAGAGGAAGGGAATAAATTTTTTGTCCATATTCACTGTGGTTAGAACAAGTAAACTACAGCTAAGGGAAGTTGTTGGACATGGGAAAAACTGAAGGTAGGAGAGTGAAGTACTGAAATAGATAGGCAGTGATAGTCCAGAGTGTCCTATTACTGGCTATTTTTAAAAGTATGGTCAGGCAAACATCTTTCACAAGCAGTTTTGATATAGGTATTACTTTGAAGTATAGAGACTAGGAGATTTCTGAACGTCTATTCCAATCCCATTTTTTCCATCTTCTATATTTTAACATCAAACTTATTATTAATATTACACAGTGTTTTTTTGAGTCAGGGTCTTGGTATGTTCAAGGTCTACACAAAGTCTTGGACAGATACTGTCTCTCTCCTAAGGAAGCTAAAGGCTAACTCAGCCTCTGGGAATCAGGTGGCCCTCTGGCAAAAACTGGCCACTGTGGTTTTTGTGATGTAGATGCTTCTTGGGTGAAAAGATGGAGTGGCCTGGAAGCACTTAAGATTGCAATGTCTCCTTAGAGAAAGACAATCTCAAATGAGTACAAATATGGAAAGATGGAACACAGCATAACACGTGCTTCCATGATTGGATGGGAAGGGCTTTTGAGAAGAAATGGGCTTCATCTCACAAAGAAAGAAAGAAAAACTTTAGCACAGATTTACTAATCTGATCAGGTAAGCACTAAACTATCTGGATAGGCAGGTGACACGGCCCATAGGAGCCTAGAAAAAAGGCTGGAAACATGAAAAGTCTATGATTATTTATCAGAGGTCATAGGAGGAAGAAGAAGAAGAAAGCAAACCAACTTATGCTCAGTCTAGATGTATCTATACAAATGTTAAATGTATTGATATGAATAGAAGGAGCTGGAAACTTTAATGCAGGATTAAAATTACAACTCAAATGACATAACAGAAACTTGATAGGGTACAGTCATGTGAATATGCAACTGGAATACTAATATCAAAGAGCACATCTTGTTCAGGAACAACAGGAGGGAAAAAGGTGAAGGAGATTATGCCATGCATCTCACTCAGATGTTCAGAATGTAGGAGGAAACATAATGAAAGTCTGAGTGATAATACAAAAGAAGAGAATATAGGCATCTTTGGGGGATCTGCTGCAGATTCAGGAAGATCAAGTGGATAACTCTTTTTCTTAGCAATTAACAGGATTGTCTGAAGCACAGGATTTGGCCATAAGGGGAGATTTTAATCATGCAGCTCTTGGAAAAAAGAGCTGAGCTAGGCACAGACACCTTGGTTCATTCTCTTCAGAATAAGTGTTCAGAGTACATTTGGGAATCCCTCAAATTTATGAGCCTGCCTTTCTAAGCAATCCTGCTTGACTAAGTAATTTATTTGCCTTCCTTTTATAGTCCTGGCTTAGTACTGGAGGCACTTTAAAGGTCTTTAGTGATTCTCCCTTCTCAGCATAGGTGGCACGCTAAGACATGCTATTTCCCACCATGGGATGACATTCCTCTTCTCAAACCCTCAGCTGTCTATCACACCCATCCATTATGGTCTTTGAAAAGATAGATATTAGAGAGACTGATTAATCTGCCTCACCCAAACACACTTTCTATACACAGACATACAACCTGAAACCTAAAGAAAGTAAATACATCCAAGCATCAGTAAAAATTGTTTGAACATAATAGAATGACAGGTACTGTTCATGGAGAAAGATGCTTCCTTCCTAAGATACCTTCCACTTTCTTCCCTCCTTCTTTAGTTCTACCTTGGCCATCTTTAGGAAGGGCTTGAACATGGGACCACATATTACTCTTCATACTGCTATCAATGACATCTGAGGGAACAGAGCAGTTTTAGAGTGTAAGAATACGGAATAGGGAATAAGGAGTGGAAGAAGATGTGTTCTTAGTAACCTGCTGCCATGGCTGAGAGAGTTCATGTCTGACTTCCTTTCCACATACATCAGCTACCCCTGAAATTGCTCTGAATTACAAGGTTGTAGATGTTGTAGTAATTCCTAAAGGTATTGCTACTTTTCCCTAGGGCATGAACAACCAAGTCTGAGGATGCTGAAGACTCTGTGATCAAACATGTCCTTTGCTAAGTCTGTTGCAGCTTTCTTTGTTGGGAGACAGTAATGGAGAAAAAATGAAGAACTAGTTTAAGGGCACAGTCTGTTGTAGTCATGAAAAAAAGAGGAAGAAGAAGGGTGACAACCACAGTGGAAGAAGTGTAGCGTAAAGGAAGTTTATGTATATCCCACCCCAGGAGGACAGATATACTACACTTGCAGGTTAGTTTATATGTTACACTGGGTATGTTACTGTTGGGAAACTTTTAAAGATAGATTTCTCCTTGCTGAATCATGTGGAATGGCTGGATAGTGACTAGAAGTGGACATCCTGTGCCTGCTTATTTGCAAATTAATGCCCTCAGTTAGCTTTTTAATCTTGTTACAGCTGAATAGCTGTGAACACCCTTTGTGCAACATCTGTGGAACAGACTCCCTTATGGTTCTCTTCTTCACTTGGTATCTGTGCAATGTTTCCAGTGAATTTACAGACAGCCTGTGTGAAATGTCTGAAGATGCTGTAGGCTGGTGATCAGCTGAGGTTCAGGGTTGTCTGTGATTACCCAGGCAGGATGCAGAGGGCAGTGCATCTCAAAAAAGTGTGGAGATAGGTGGTGGCATGATGTTGTTCAGGGCAAGGTCATCTCAAAAAGACACAGATTGCTGATGTGACCATAGGACTCATTTATCTGACCTGAAAAGCTGGCATGTTGGTGCGTGACTTAGACTTCTGGGCTTGACTTCATCTGACTGAGTGCTGTCGTAACAAAGATGACACCGCTCCTGCTGAGTGTCAGCAACAAGGGAACGGTCTCCAGCTCCCACAGACTTATCTGTACTTTATTCTGTCTGACTTCCTAGCCTTGGTCCTACCTACCCATTGTCTGACATCTTTTCCAATATGATATAGAAATTCAGCTGTTTCTGGCAAATAACTTCCCTCTAACTATCCCCTATGCCCTATCAGAGTTCCCAATCTTCTTTTCATTGAGCATCTGCTCTAATCTGAAACACTGAATTAAAAAAGAAAGAGAGAAAGAGAGAAAGAGAGAAAGAGAGAAAGAGAGAAAGAGAGAAAGAGAGAAAGNGAAAGAAAGAAAGAAAGAAAGAAAGAAAGAAAGAAAGAAAGAAAGAAAGAAAGAAAATCTTTCTGTATATTACTTTGTTTCTGTTAGCTTTCTCTCTCCTGGACAGCGCAAAACCAAGGACCTGTGCAAGGGAGAAAGGCTACTCTCTTATAACTTTTGCTGCAGCTCAAATGGATTTTAGAGATCTCATTTTGGAAGTGGTTATGAAAAACAGTTGTGATCTGAGCCCAGCTATTATAGTGGATTCCCAGGCAATTTGGGCTGACCTCAGACATTTCCCTGGCAAGGGAGAACATAAGGACATTTGGGCAGAGGGTTGTCACAGTGGATTTGTGCATAGCCTCCTATTTCAGTGGGCAGAAAGGTACAACTAGGCACATACAGAGCGTTAGGTGTCCATGTATAGGTACCCTCAGGATTTAGGTAAGTAGTGTACTGAAGGAAGAGGGAAATTTGCACAGTAGGTGAGGTAAGGAGTGCTTTCAGATCTGGGGACACGAAAGTGCCTAATAATAGATAAATTAGGTATGACTATCTATGTATGATTGGTGATAATTTTTCTATCAAGAACAGGGAGAAAGTACCTAGATAGAAGGCTACTTGTGTGGTTTATAAAGTTTTAATAGATCACATTACTGCTCTATAAATTTTTTATCAGCCAGTATATTAAAATCTATAGAAAAGGAGTAAAGTTCCAGAACTTTAACATTTTTTCATTTAACCTAAGAACATTTGGAGTTACATAATGTGACTAATTTTCAGAAAACTTTTCCACTTACTTCTATAAACTTATAGATATTAGTGATGGGAAAGATCCCTAATGAAATCGTATTTTATTCTGTTGTGAAAGTATTGAAATAATTTCTAATCTGTGGATTAGGTAGTTCACATAAACAGCACTGAATATACTCAACAAGCATCATATATGATGATGAAAACATCAGGAACAGAGTTTCAAATTTCCATTAACTTGTGACACTGATCTGCAAAGTAGCGTGGACCTTGATTTTCAGCAGACATAACTCCTGAATTACTTTAAAAAATAACTGCATACATGAGTATTATGGACTAATTTAGGGTTTAGTCATAGTCTGGTTTCTGTTTTAAAACACTTAAAAGTCTCAAAAGGTGTCAGTTGGATTACCAGTAAAAGGACCACAGCATAGCTGCCACTAACTTGGTCTCCTTCCTGTAGCAGTGGGCTTCCTGACCAGTAGTGCACACAGCAGTGGTAAATCCCCCGAAGTCTGAGTGCAGCCATACTGGCAGAAGTGCAGTTTGTACTGCTGCTGCAGATACTGTATACAGGCATGAAGGACTTCACTATCTGGAACTAAGAAGCTGATGTGGAATTCCAAGGCATCAAAATGAAGGGTGAGAAAACAAATGTGTGAGTGACCAGACCGTATGCAAAACATTTGTCTTCTTCCTAATATTCCATTTGATTTCAAATCCAGGAAAACTCACAATGGAAAGCTGAAAAGTTTACTGTTCTTCCTTACCTGGAAGATGACAAACTTTCTTTTAGTTTCACCAATGGTGTGTACTTTTATCTTCATTCTACTCACTTATAGGTGGGTGGGACAAATTTCGTCTCAAATCAGAACATGCAGGAAAATTTTTTAATCTTAAAAAGCAGCAAGATCAGCATATCAAAAAACCTATCTTTTTAATACTGCTGTTGCTGATGTGTCCCCAAATTTATCCGTTCTTAATCTTTGCAAGCAATTTTTTATTTATCTGCTTCTTTTCAGCAAGTTAATTCTTTAACGTGGTTCCTGAAGTTTGGGACAGTTAAAAAAAGAAGAGAGAAACCAAAAGCAATATTCTTCTTTGCCACAAAGAAAGTTGAAGCAACAGAAAAACAAACCAGATGCAATTTCTGCACTGAAAGACTAAAGATAGTGTCAGGAAGATTAGTGTATCAACCTGTGAAACAGTAGAAATGAAAAAATATTGCAAGAAAAAAAATCCTTGTTTGTTCAGTTGAGTGTCTTATATTCTATAGCCAACAAGTAAGGAGAGGCAGGAAAAATAATGATATGGTGGTTTCCATCCCAAACTTCTTTTTTTTTTTTTTTCAAATATTTAAAATATTGTTTTACTCAGATAAACACATGAATAAATGTTTTCTTGAAAAGTAGTGAATTCTTCAAAACTAACTTTCTTTCTTTCTCTCTTTCTTTCTCTCTTTCTTTCTTTCTTTCTTTCTTTCTTTCTTTCTTTCTTTCTTTCTTTCTTTCTTTCTTTCTTTTTCTTTTTTATTAACTGAGATTAGCCAATGTAGTAGTAAAAGTAGGGTACTCAGATGGAAGAGAAAAACACTTCCAAGCCAAGCAACAGGGACAAATTCTGTCTTACAAACACACAAAAGAACCATGAATTCTCAGCAGATCTAAGATCTCAACGTTAATCTCTTTCAGACTGCAAGTCTCAGTGCTGCTCTGTCTGAAGTGTAAGCCAAAACCAATTAATTTCCTCTGAAGAGGAAGGACATTGTTGGGGTCACATAATTCCATTTCCTTAGCATCTTACACAAAAACATCCCTAATTACTCTTCCATCACATACTTGTAGAACAATCTACAAAATTAAAGCATATAGAATCAATAACATTTCTACAGTAATAGATCGGTTGCTTTAAAAGAACAGTAGTGATTTGCATTGTTTTCTATGCAAACAATTTGAACCTGTAAAGACATCATAATTATAAACTTTTTAAAAGAGGTAGTTGAAATTGCTATGAAGTCATTCAAATGTTAAAGATGTTAGTGCCCTGTTAGGTAGGCAAGAGTCCTGAAAACAGTTGAAATGCGTTGAAGATACATAATGCACAAAAATCTTTGTTAGACTGAAGTCAGCAGGAGTCCTTTCACTTTAATGGATTACACCTGCTATAATTTTTGATGATATATTTATGGAAAATATATTCAGTGTTAACAGTGTAGAGATGCTTCAATCATTCTTAATATTTACACTTTCTTTATGTAAATTCAGAATCTCGATAAACAGGCAAAATTATTGGGTAAGACACAGAACAGGTACATGTTCAGTTCTTCCTGTGAAGGCAGACACACTGAGGATAAATACGGGTTGCTTCAGTGTTGTGCCAAGCATCTGCAGTTTTGTAAATTACAGAATATAGTAACATTTTGGGGGCAGTTTGCCTTGGCAACACTGACAGAGGACAAACCATTGGTTTTCTTTCAGCTGCCTTCCTCCTTTTTAAATTCTCTAATTCCAAACAACTCTGACCCATGTCTTCACAGACCCTAGCCAAGACGATAGCTTTCCCCTAGCGCGGTAGCCAACAGATGAAATTGGATGGTGGAAGTAATGATTACCTTAACTCCTCACACTACCTACCACCTGGAGGCTGCCTCCTTTGCACTTATGAAATTTTTGGAGTTGCTTCATGTACAATTCTTTTTTTTTTTTTNGTGACCCCCAGGAAAGGCACCTCATCAAGTGGACTGACCTCACCTATTCCATGTATCAATACATTATGTTGACTTAAAACTCAGGTTATATAAGCATCTAGGTTACTGGAAATTGTGGAGAAAATGCTGTGGAAGAAGAGAGCCCTGTTTTACTGTCTTTCCTCATATCATGCCATATCAGTGATTCTGTCACAAAAAGTTAATTTGGGAACGTACTGAAGGAATCTGTATCATCCAACTTTTCTTAGAGTTTTATTTATTTTTTGCTGGTGATTGCAGTGAAACACCTTTGGTGGCAACTTCCATCTTGTACCCTGGAATCCTGTATTAGTTGGAATAAAAATGTTGTTTTCATTAACTGTTGAGTTTTCATTTCAACAAGTATTTTGCTTTTCTCTCTTCTAATAACACAATGCTATCTGATATTATGAGCTCTTGACTCACAGATAAATTCACCGACTTGTGTCAATTAATATTCAACGAAGCAACCCAACTGAGATTACATTTCTCAGTCCTGCAACTTTCATGAGATTAATAAATGGACTCCTCAGATTGTGATCTCTGATGTAATATGTTCCAACACACATACCAAGTCAATAGGAGTGTCTTACAGTAGAACAAATGTGAGAAATGTTTTATTTCTGAGAAATCAAACAGGAGGACTGCAATAATCCTGTACAACCTATCACAGACTCTCTATGAATAGGGTTAAGTAGTTTCTCACATCCTTTAAAAATTTGAATATAGTTTAGAAGACATTTATGACATTATTATAAACAGTACAGCAAGATATATTTTCAAATGTGAGGACTTAATAGAACACTGCATGTAATATTTCTATATTGCATATAAAAACACTTGTTTGAATGTGTCACTGGTCTTTTGTAGGCACCAATTAACTTACCTAATGCTTATATTTTATTTATGTTTAATACTATCTTATTTATATATATATTCCAAACTTGAAAACACAAATGTAAATGATTTGAGAAGTTGGTTCCTTTCCTATATAATCCTATAAATTTTAAGAATCAGCGTTTCCATTTTTTCAGGTAGAAATGTTATCAGTGGATAATTTTGGTAGGACATTTGAAAAGTAAGCTCCAATAATTTAAAGGCAGTGTATAACAGTAGATGTAAGAAACAACTTAATAAGTATACTTTCTTCAGGACTATATGCGGTATATTATGCTCTCATTGCAAACTTCTGATGAAACAAATATGGTCCCGAATAGGGTAGAAAAAATCTTGCTACAGTATCACATCAGATCTGACAATATGAATATTTCTGTTAACTAACATTAATGCATTTCTTAGCACAACAATAACTATGAAGTACCATGGACCTAGCCACTGAACTACATTAAAGGTAGGACATAGCTACTAGGGCCCTCTGGAGTTTGAAGTAAAAAGCTTTGCTTTATAATGATTTAGGCTGAATTTTTAATGGCATCAAACAGGACCTCAGTTAATAGTCCCTGTTACCACATCTGACCCACCCTCCTCTTTCACAAAATGTTTTTGCTTTCTGAGCTGAACACTTTCCCTGTGACCTCCGCATATCCAGCCCACAAACCAGATGCTTGGTAATCCTGCTTTACGCCTTTAAAATATGCAGTCCCCTTCCCAGATTCTTGCAGTGCCGAGGTACGTATAGTGTAGCTCTCTTTAATTTGTCTTTCATTGTTGTACTGTCTGAATTTAATCTTCAGAGTCATGAGGTTTGCTAAACACATCGAAATACATTGTTCTGATTATAATTCAGGAGTAACCATTAGGAATCAAGGTCAAGCCAAACTAGGGGATTGAATCCATCTCCTGAAGATTAATAAAAACACATTAAAAGAATAGCTAAATAAAGATTATTTAAAGCAATTTCAATTCTATACAGTTAAGAGGTATGGCTACATATCCTGTCCTTCTACAGTTTGGTTCATGTCTGAAACTCCAAGTTATTGTGCAGCTAAGTGAAAATATGGAATCAAATGCTAGGAATTGAAACTGCAATGTTTAAAGAACCCATCATGAGAACTAGTGCAATTGCCCCTTAAGATATTTTTCTAAGTGATATTTTTCTGAGGTGACTAAGATCACCTAGTGCAGTGAAATAAACCAATCTCTATTTAGGGAAAAAACAACATAAATGGAAACTACTAAAAAGCAGAAATGAGCAGTAAAGAGAGATAATTTTAGAAAGAACAAGCATTAAGGAAAAGTGATACATAATTTTGCATAGTCCTAAATCTTCCCAATCTGCCTAATTTTTAATCCTAAAGGCAAAATATCTCACACAGGCTAAAAATCTCAAACAGGCTAAAAATGACCCAGATCAAGGGCAAAAGCAAGCACGTGGCCTGCACTGCCACACAGAAGGAGATGAGCTCAGAAATGCTCAGAGATTAACTCAGCTACACAATAAGGATCAAGAGAGATTTGATAGCCGATGCCTGGTTAAAATAACAGCACCATTACAGACCTCTCTCATACATGAGACATCTAGTCGTCTGGTCAGGACTGTGAAACACGCTTTGGTCTAATCAATTTGGCTGATTTCTTAACATGAACAGTGATTTTATTCTTTGAAGTCCCAACATAGAATTCCCTACCTACACACAAAATCTTCTCTGGACTGTGTCTCTGTATACTAACAAACACACAAACACATACATCTATGGATTTCTTACTCTTGTTCAAAATGACAGTATTCACCATTATAAAATCCAAGGGATCTTTATGTACTCCAAAGAGAGAACAATATGTCAGGCACAGATAAAGTTACCTACTCCTTTTCATATGGGCTAGTCACCCCGTGGAAACATTGTTTTGTGAAAGTCTCCTTGTTTAGTTTTCAATCAGCTACACCATCCCATCTCTGGAATTTTAAGGTCACAGGAGGAGAGGATAATTTACTACAAAGTTAGTACATGTTTAAAGAGAATTAGTTCAAAATTAAACTTCCTTTAAAAATGTTTGACAATGAATGAAGGAGCAATTCTTTAAAACAAGATGCTTTAATACTTCTTATGACAATGTGTCTTTATCTACACCTTCTGTATTCACTGTTGTCTTGCTTAGATTTGTAATTACCAGATAAACACTGATAGGGGCAATAAGCAATTACAGTTCTTTTTTGAGCTACTGTAAAGGAATAGAAGTGGCACTGGGCAAAATACTGACAATTAGAGAGGACAGTTGACGATCAGATCAATATAAAAAAATGGGAACTCAGATTCAGGGCCTTACATTTTAGTCACAACATGAAGCAAAAACAGACAGTTCGAGGTTTTTATTTGTTGGGATTGAAAAGTTGTGAGAAAGATTTTCCATTGTGATTGCAGACGGAAGCACTAGAAATCTCCTGAGAAAGCATCTTCTGCCCAAACATGAAAAACGCAAGGGACTGGCCTTGCTGAACTTGGATACAACATTATAAATAATGGGCATGAATCAAAGAAACAATGCTGAATTCTGAGGTTTGCTGCATGTCATTCACCTCTACCGCACTAAAGAGCTGTAGGAGCAGAAGAACCCGTCCAGGGTTTGCCACCATTCCTGTACAAGGTTATGGTCGTGTTTTGTACTTGAACTTTTTAGTTACATTGTATACAGTGAGTCTCTAATACAGTTGCTGTTCTAGGATAATAAGTGTCATTGCTCATGGTAGTAAACAGACAAAGAACAGGAGCAAGCAGAGCAATCAGTAGGCAGAGGAAATCTGGCTTGTGTGCTGGATTCAGCCTAGAACTTGAATTTGTCAATGGCTACAGGAAGATCCCACCTTGTCTGCTCACCATGCTGTTTTTCCCCTACTCCTACCAGAGGTATCTATTCATACCACCGTTTGGTGCTCTTTCTTAGGAGGCTATGATGCTTTCCCAGGCTTCCCACACGTAGAAAAACTGGTGGGACACCTCCCAGACTCTGTGGGGCCTGCTGATCACACTTGTCCACTTTGCAATTGCCTTTTCACCATCAGATCCAGAGCTCTATAGGGAATGGATTTGGATAGAAAGGAATTATAAGACAAATTAACAAAATATGGTGGGAAGAAGTGGATGGTCAGGTCTTCCCGTTTTTTGTATACATCTGGAATCAGAGCTATCCTCTGCTACCTGAAATGCAGACAGTTCCAAGAAGATTCTCAAAAACCAGAGGCAAGGTTTCCAAACCATCAGTTTGCCAACTATGGTGTTTGCTGTCTCCTTCTCCAATAGAGACACAAGGTTTTCTCATTCCACCTCACTCCCAATCTATAGAAAAGTGGAATTTATAAATCTCCACAGTTTGGGGAGGGGATGCTGTGAGGTGTAATAGGCCATGTCAACACAGACAGATTCAAACTGCCCACAATGTTTTTGGCCATGTTTCATGCTGCTGCTGAATGAGCGAGCTTAGATATAAGAATCATAGAAATGCATCCAGGTAGACAAGATCTATGCACAACACTCCAAGTGGGACTGTATAACTTACTACAGTAAGTCTTGAAGCTACTCAGATCTTTGAACAGTACCCTATAGCTGCTTATAGAGCGAGTGGCTTTTTTTCTGAATGATGGCACTAGCTGCAGCTCGGCAGGAGCTGCCTTATTCCACAGAGTCAGGATTCAGCTGACAGCTGGTCCTAGAGAATCAGTGGCTCCTTTGAAGTTCTTGCAGACAATGTGTTCACATTGCTGTAGGCAACTGCTTTCCAGAAAAAAACTGTTGGACTCAGCAATAATACTCTGTGTGTTCTAGTAATGGCCAAAGGCTGGAATGGATTCATATATTTATTTATTTATTTATTTTTGTCTAAAATATGTTAAAATACTGAAAAATAGTTCTAAAAGAAAAGTATGTCCCATCAACACTGCCATCAACTTGAGACTGTTTGCTGTCTCAAAAAGAAGGTCGCATATTTTACTTGTGTTCCCTCAGCACCTATTACTGTAAGATTCTGGTCCATGACTCACAAACTAACAGCAGGAACAAGCAGACATTTCTTCTTGCATGTCATAAATGCATTCTCTCATTGCACGATGAACTTCCTGATGGGATGAGAATTTCATCCATAATTGGTAGTTAGAAAGCATTTGAAAGTGTAATAAGCATGCACATTTAACACTTTATTAATCCTATTGCTCTTGAATATTTTACTGAATATACTTATTAAGTAAAGCAGAGGTGCTCATGAAATTAAATGGCTGCAAGAGACAGAGAAATTCCTTGTACATCAGCTCAACAAATGTGTCTGAACCACTCTGATGGTAAGACCATTGTTTGGCTGATGTGTTCAGTTCAGCTGAGTCACTTCCATCAGGTCAACTGTAAGTGTATTCAGGACCATTGTAGAAAGCTACTGATTTATTAGGAGACATGTACAAGCACTGCCCTGGAAGAGAGGAAGTATTTAAGTTTTTGCTAGTATAACACATGTTTTATAAATCTGAAACTCACTAAAGCAAGTATTGCTATGGAAAAATAGAACGGGCTGATCATAATTGCTAAAGACACTCATTACAGTAATCAAGAGTGGTAGAGGTCATGCAAATGAACAACATTCAGAGAACAGGATATGAGACACTCTGACTTTTCTGGACTAAGGACAGGGATACAGAAGGAGAGAGGAGAAAATGTTAAAGGGGAGTACACAGGAAGGAAATGTGAGACAGAGTGAAAAGAAGGCAAGTCCATACCATTTACGTCAAAACTGTCTTAAATAAGAGCAGCCAGGAAGATATTTCAGACTTTTTCCATTTTGATGTCACTGAAATAATTTATATATGAAGTTTGTACAGAATCTTGCAATTGTTTGGTTTTAGAGTAAACCACAGATATTTGAGATCAAACACAGAGGGCTTGATCATGAATAAGAAGACAGAACGGGAAACTGGCAGAAACAAAATGAACTGAACAGGCCTGACTTTGTCACTAAAAATCCCTTTGAATGGACGTACAGATTATATCTCTCAGTCCTTCCAGGGACTTTGCATTGTTCTGGCTACAAATGAGCCTGCATGGCAGTTAGAGGAGTCTTCCTTCAAGTGCTCCAGCAAAACCTTACTCAGTCCTTGTCCTAGGCTCAAAGGCAATCCTTTTCTTCTCCAGTTCTCCCAAACAGGCTTGATGCCCTCCGTGTAAGCTCTCCACAGCTTCTGATCTGCAGAGCACAGCAGAAGGTGAGTCAAGCGCTGAGCGTGATGTACCCAAATTCTCCTCAACTCACTTGCTGTTGCATCTGGATGGAAATCTCCAGAGATGCCAGGGGAGGTCTCTGCCTAGAAACTTCTGCAGGAGCAGGTATGTATTTTGATACATCCTGAACACAGTATTCACTACATTCACAGGTAGCAGGGATTCGCTGCTGACATATTTGTTAAAGTCACTCTCTTGAAGTTTTTGTCATGGCATTCTCTTTCATTACCTGAGCTGCGAGTGCAAAATCAGAGTTGTGTGGGCAATGTTGTGATTTAATAAACAATTTCTCAAACATGAACTCACAAGCATGATTTTTATTTCACTTATTCAGTTCAGTTCAGTCTCAGGAAAATAAAAAGCTGCAGATTTTTTTCTTTTTGAGTCTTCCAGTTAGGTTTTTACTTGAAGGCATTTCTGCAGGCTGAATTCTGCACTGTAAATGAGGCTTAAACAACAGTTATTTTCTTCATGTTACTCTGTAAAGATTTGATTGATTGATGTAGCCCTCCTCTTAGTGAAATGACAAGTGAAGGAAATCAGCGACACCCTTTATAAAGAGTCAAAGGCTGTCACAGTAACCACAGTTTTGTTAGATGGAAAACAGGCCATTGAAATTACATGTAGAAATTGTACAAAGAGTTTATGTAGGAGTTTTCGTGATGTCCTAGTAATACCTCAGTGTAAAAACATGTCTTAGGCAACTACTGGCTCAGAAATAGAGAGAATATGTACACCTGTACGGAAATGGCTATGTTCTTACTGTCTCCAGTGTACTGGGATCTCAAACAGAGGTTAAGTTCGTGTTGGTTTCTTGTGGTGATGTCAACTCCTTTTATCTGTGTGCACCCAGCAAATTATTTGTAGATTATCTCTGCCGTTCTGCATGCTAGTCCACTGCTTACCAGACATTCCTTTTTCCTTGTAACCCATCAACAGACCGTTCTTGGAGAAAAGCTTATGAAAATAATTGTCCAAGTTCAGCTCTGAATGTAAATGATCAGTAATGCATAACTGAAAGACTGAAAATTTCACCTGAATTCTTCTTTACCTATCTATAAATACACACTGAAAATAAGCTGATGAGAAAACATCCACAGAAATTCATGTTCCGATGCTCTGTTTCAATTGATTTTCAACATATACTATTTCATTAAAACTCCAAGAGTTAGTAATTTGTTAGTATTGTTTTCCACAACAGGAAGCATCTGATTTGCAGTAATTAGGCAAGGCAGCTATATATGCCATCACTTAGCAAGCTGAACAGCAATTGACTTTCATGATCGTTTGCCAGTCTTAAGGCATTAAAAGGAAGCCAACATAATTTCTTTTGACGTAATCTCTGTACAGTAAATAGGGCACTTGTGCAAATTTGATGGGCTTCATTAAAGCTTGCAGAGCAAGAGAAAAGGAAAAGATGGTGCAGTGTAATGGAGTGTAGCCTTGGGACATTGTACCCTGTGATACTGTAGAGTTGCCAGGGGAAACCACAAGATGCAAATTCCAAACATGTTTTGTAAGGGAAGAAAAACTGATATTGGAATGGTGTCCTCTCTCTCTTTTTCCTTTGTGTGACTGCAGTAAGTTCATGGAGCTCATATAAAGTTCTCATATTGTATTTTGTGTATTGTCTTGAGAGATTTTCAAGTTGTAAATCAAGTGCTGCGTGAACACTTAGCAGAAGTTTGCTAGTACCAAGCTAGTGCCTGATTTGCTTGACAGCAGCTAGGTTTTCAAATGTAATGTACTTCATGGGTGCAGTGAATCACACTTGGCAGCCTCTAGACAGAGCAAGAAGAGCAGTACAGTCAACCGATCTTCCTTCCTGTTCTAATCACACAGTCTGATTAGATCAACTCTTATTTTTTCCAAGAAATGTAATCAAATTTCTGAGATAGTCTTGCTAATTAATATACTCCCTTGACCCCATTTATTACTACATGTTTCACTAGGGGTAGAGGTTTCAAGATAACTAGAAACAGATCTATTTTCACCATGCTTTGTAGCCAAATCAGGCACCTTTCTTAACAAAAGTACACGTCACATCAGGAATGCAATGGGAAGCTCTAAGTAGATCAATCAACACAGTCAGAAAATAACCACAGCTTTTCTTTCCGTTCATTCTTTATGACGTAGCTGACTAGATAGTCCTAATAATTGCACATGTGCAAAACCAAATTTCTCTCTTGTAAAGGCGGGCAAACCAGAGAGCACGGAGCAGTCTTCCCATTCCTCTAGTAAACCCTATATCTGGGTTAGCCATCATGGCATCTAGGGACAATGTCTGAACATGAAACCTGCTTTCTGTAAGCATTTGCAATAACCATTTTCAAGAAAGCATTAACAAAGCGGGAAGACCATAACTGAGATTTTAAATCACATTTCTTTTTTCAGATGGGACAGCAGAAAGTTTGCTGCCTTTGCATATAACACTGTCTGTGAATGTAATACCATACATATCATGCACTGGGTGGAATAGACTGGCATTGCCTAAGTGCTGGCCAATAGTTAATAACCATAACTAAGCCTCCAAAAAAAAAAAAAAGAAAGAAAGAAAGAAAGAAAGAAAGAAAGAAAGAAAGAAAGAAAGAAAGAAAGAAAGAAAGAAAGAAAGAAAGAAAGAAAGAAAGAAAGAAAGAAAGAAAGAAAGAAAGAAAGATCCTGCCCACTCCCCTCAAGGCAAAGTGAATAAAAGCTTCCATTTATATCTAATGTGCTGGCTGCCCCAACATACAGCAACCACCCCTGGATCTCCAAAACCAAGTCTGGAGTTTTTATACAAGTGTTTTTAATTTAGAGTTGCATTTATGAATATACCCATTGCACCAGAGGAATCCTTCCTTGTAATTAGCAACTCTGAGCACAGCTTGTGGAATACAGCTGCAAACCGTGTGTTTTTATCCTGTCCCTGAGGAAATTCACTAGGGAAATTCTTCCTTTCTTTATCTCATAACCTAAGCCATCTAGTCAGCCTGCAATTCATCAGGTTGTGGTTCCTGATGCTGAGACATGCTCTTATGTATAAATTAGATTTATCAGATGCTGAACTGAGCTGATCTTTACAATGAGAAATAATTAGTTAATCCATTTTCATTAAATCAGCAAAGCTCCTAGGAAAAAACAACTAGCATATTAGAGAAATAACTACAATAAGAATGGATTCTTAATGCAAAAAGTGCCATTTTCAACTTCAGTATAGAAAGAAAGCCATTTCTGTTAGGAACTCACGGATGTTCATAGATCATCCCTAAATTTGAGGTGCTCTGTGGTGTTTCGACTACCATGGTCTTGTTTTAAATCCCCGTTTTTAAATATTTCTGTGCTTTTCCCCCAGTGCACATCATATTTAGCTTTTATATAGTGCTTTTTTTACAAGCTATCCAGAGGTACTTATGTCTAAACACTATCTTTCTTACTGTCTTGGCTTTTACAGATTGAGAAAGAGGCACGGTGGCACAGCAATTTATCCAAAACAGTGAACACGGTGAGACATGCAGACGGGTGTTCTGTCCAGGAAGTAACATTGTCTCCAATACACAGACATAAAGTGATACATGTCACAAACAAAGAAATACTAAAATCAGAAATCAATCTGCCTGCAAAATGTTAATACAAAGCCCAAACACAATTATATATATAAAAAAATACTAACACATATGAAAATGAACAAACAAAAAAACCAAAACATCCGAATACAAGGCCTACCCTTAAACACAATACAAATGCCTTGCAAATTGGAATCTGTGGGGATACATGGGAAAAACTAGTTCAAATGAACTTAAAGAATTTATCAAACTTCAACCATTTCACTAACAGCACCAGAAGATGAATAGAAATACAAACTGTTTGTAGTAATTAGAGTAGCATGTATCACTCAAACCATTCTGGCTTACTCAGATATTCTGACAACACATTTAATCTCTTGGATTGCCTTCTTACTGTGCATCACACAAAGGCTCTCGGCCTGTAAGGAAAATTAAGGCTCATGAGTTGAAAAGAATTCTGGAGAGTTCTACAAGAATTATTTCAAGTCTGAAAGTCATGGCTTAAAAAGGCCAGTCTTTCCTTGTATAAACTAATGAGGTTGATGCAGTTTGCTCTTGAATGAGCCTCCACAGGAGAGAAATTTCTGAAAGTAAATGCCTGAAATGCTTCAAAGAGAATTAATTTTAGTGATTATCTGGACTCAGCTTACAATATAGATGTGGAATAAATAGTTAGGTAGATACTTATAAGATTCTCTATCATCTGAGATCTTCAAATAGGTACTAGATGGGTTTCTCAAAGAATTACCATAGGTCAGACAGAAGTGGTGGAAGCGTGCTACTTAAACTTCTGTTGCCCCATTATGGAACAGTTTTTAATAGAACATGAACATGGTTCTAAAATGTAGCTCTGTGATGGAGAAACCATCTTTACATTCATTATTTGCATAATCGGTTACTTGTTTGAGATTAAGGCCCCTGGGCTACTACTATGCTTGTAGAATGAACAGGGCTGGGTCCCATTCCCTGGTACAGGCAGCAAGCACAGCTTCTGCCTATAGGACACAGCACTTTTTCCCCTTCTTTGCCCTGCTAAATACCAAAACACGGTAGTCATGTACACATGTTTCATGGAAACAAGCTGTGGCCTGTGCTGTCACCTTAACAGTGTCTGTGTATTGTCAGTGAGAGCTGTCATGGGTCAAATCATGCTGGGGAATATACTATCAGGTAAATAGTACAGCTACTCCTGGGCTTGATCCCTGCCCCTGTTAAACTTATTAGAACAGCTGTAGCCATACATTCTGTAACAACACAAATAATAATACAAACTGGTGAAAGGTACTTTTAAATAAAAGCTTCTCTTGTGGCAAAAAGCAACAATGGAGAAGTTCCAGGGAAGATGAACTACCTAGGCTTTGTTCTTAAAAAAAAAAATAAAAAGAAGAAGAAGAAGAAGAAGAAGAAGAAGAAGAAGAAGAAGAAGAAGAAGAAGAAGAAGAAGAAGAAGTCTGGCTTACTGTTGGCTTTTTTGCTTATACTTGCTAGTGGCTCACAGCCATGATATGATACAAGGTCTGACAAGATGCATCCTGGTTAGTTACTGATTAGTAGGAGTTGGAAAGTCCATTAGTGTTCAAATGTTTTAGATTGGAATTTAACGTTGTTTTCATCAAAGTATTATTTGCTGAAGAGACCAAAAAATCAAGAGCTATGGTAACCATTCTCTCTAGCATCAGGATTCAGTGGATTCAGTTTTTAATTTTTTCCAGTGTTTTATAATATATGCCCTCAAAAACTTCTTCCACTTGTTGATAGTGCATGATATGTATGCGCATGAAAACCATAGAAGGTATTAATGTATGGTAATTAAACAACAGTTCTGTAAATATTCAAACAGCTTTAGATCACTACGCTATCTGTTGAAAAGACCATATACCAGTATGTTTTGGGGATTGACTGTATCATGTCTAGGTATGAGGTGATCAAGCCAAAAAGCAGTTTGAAAAACAGCTTGCAAAACTTACACTGTTAATAAAAAGTACTTATTGTAAAGCTTCTTAAAGTGCTCATAAAAGATGAAGTCATATAAAAAAAAAAACCATTAATGAAATTTTTGCTTCTGGGTTCATTATAGAAGAGTTTGAGAAAGTTCCCACTTTGCAAGGAGTCTTTATGGCAGATACATCAGATTATCTGACTCTGACTGACAACTCAGTAAATGAGATTACAGATCAAACTATTAACGTTTGTTTTGTCAAATCACAAGGCCCAGGTGGTACTGCTTTAGAGTTTTAAAGAAATTCAGGATACAGCTGAGTCTGGACAAAATGTATAGTCGTGCTCAAGTGTCAGTGAACTTTTCTGCCTCCTAACGTCCACAGACCCACTGCATAACTTAATCATTGCTTCTCCTGCATCAGTCAACAAGCTACTCTTTGCTATATTTCAAAATACTTATTCAGATGGATGGCCCTTTGTTCCAAACCAGAGCAGCTGTTTTTAGTAAAAAAAAAGGTTTCATTGTGTCTGCCATTTGCATACTAAATGTGACAAAATGTGTCATCTTAAATTAAACCAGATTTTTTTGTTTAATTTTGTGTACTTTTTTCCTCCACTTTGTATTAGATTGAAATTTATTCTGACCAACTATTTCAGAATAATTCTATCTAGTTTCAAACACCATTACTTTAAGATGAAGCTCATTGTAAAATATCTAGTAATTCACAATACGGGCAGAACTGTACTCTCAATTCTGACTTCAACCTAGGCATGTCCTCTATATGTCAATTAACTAAATGGAACATAAATAGATTACTTAGCACAGTGCCTGAGAATATCCTGTTATTCTGAGGACTAATAGGAATATAAAACTGTACATAGCAAAAAACATACAAGGAATTGTTGGACTGCTTTCTATGGTTTAATCCATCTTTAAAATACACTAACCTGCTAGTTTGCTACAATTTTTTGAAGAAATTTTCTGTAGGCTGATTTTATGTTACGCTTGGGTGTAGTTATGAACTTACCACTTATCTTGCTTAATCCTTTGTTTTGAATATTCAGACGTTAACATTCCAAACGTGATTTCATAGAAGAAATAGTAAGGCTGCTTCTTGAATACATACCATTTCTCCCCTTAAGCCCTCCCCCTTTACTTCCATCATATCACAGTGCTAGAAACTGTTATTTCCCAGAGGAAATCAAGTTCTACAGTCATTGTTTCTTTTAATAGCGGTGTAAATTCCAGAAACTTTTGGCCATCAAGTGGTTGAAAACACCTTATCAACCAACAATCCTACCTTATTCTCCTTATACTCATTACAGATTACTAGAAGTAATAGCTGTAATACACAGTTCCATGCCACATATTTAATTTCAGCCACAGACTCAAGTTTTAAAAAAATTTTGTGGGCTATATGCTTATCTCTACAGAAGAAGTAACTATTTCTTACAAACTGACTGCCTAATAATCCATACTGTTTAAGACCAGAAACTCTCAATAATAGTACAGTACTACCCTACTTTTAAAGATTTTTTTTCCGAATTGTATTCACTTGAAATTTGTTCTGACCAAATATTTCAGAATAATTCTATTTAGTTTCAAGCACCTTTACTTCAATATGAAGTTGATGATATTTTTTTTTATGGATGAGTTTCTCTAAGTAATGTTTTCCAACTTAACCAGCAAGGATATACCGGTTGGGCTTTCTGTTGAGTCTAGCAACTATGCTATAAGTATTGTCAATACTGTTGTTCAGTATTTCTGATGGAGAAAGAAAATATTTTCTAAATTGGAAATTAACCTTAATTAGTTAAAAGCTGAGCTAACCATGCCAAGATAAGCTTATGACTTGAGCAAATGCCTTTGATTACATTTGAACATTCCTCCATTGCCTGTCCACCAGATAAAATCTTGATACACATAACTTGGCTGAGAATCAGAACTCTGAATGAGCATTTTTTTGCTTCCTGGAGGAGAGGTAAGGATTTAGTGTTCCTGTTGTTTTGATTTGACAGATATGATTGCTCTTGTCCTGAACTTTAGCTGAGAATGATGGCTTTTGGAATTAGTAGCTAAACTGTGATAGATAGAAATCTGATCTGTAATATGGCTGGTTAACAATTTGCAGAAGATCTGTGGGCATTTATGAATATATTTCTGTATCAGCAAAATGAATAGATAGCCTTCATTTAATCTCATTTCTTGTTTGTTTGTTTGTTTGTTTTTCAGACTTTTCTCAACTTGCAGTATTTTCCCGATACATCATGTAAGGGGTAAGGAAGATTGTTTGGCAAAGGAGAGAATGATTATATACACAAGCCTCTTCATTATTGTCTATTGTCTCAGCTTTTACTAATGAAGAAAAAGTTTCTAGCTCTCGGATTTTCAAATTAAATACTTACAGTGAGATCCAAGTGTACCCAACATAACTAATTTCTTGAAAATGCAGAATGATTAAAAAAAACATGGTCTGAGAGGCGTGAACAGCCCCATTCATTGCAAGACTGTTACCTCATGTAAATAGTATTTTAAAATATCAGCACTCTTAACTGTTTAGTTACAGAAAGCATGTAAGAACAGATGGGAAGTGCAATATGAAGACTTATGCAACGTGCTCTGAGAACTGCTCATTTGGGATAGGCTCTTAACAGCAGAGTGAGCGTAAAAGAATTGTGGTGTTT